>VXBU01014877.1:585153-628001 GCA_013400315.1 Bombycilla garrulus
GGGGGGGGGGTCCTGAGGGAGGGTTCTGCCTTCCCTAGCAGATACCTGTTTTCAACCCAAGACAGCAAGGCAGCAGCTGCTTGGCAGCATCTCAGAGCCACCAGCAGATCAGGACAGGACGTGAAGATGTCTGTTCATCTCTTAAAGCACAGCTGATGAGCAGAAGGCAATTTAAAAGAAGCGATATAAAGGATCAACTCCTACTATATTATAAGGCCATTTAAAAAGAGGGCATTTTGAAAAGGAACAGCTTTCTGTAATATCTCTAGACTGCCCCAGTGAGCAAAAGAACTGCAGGGTGGCTGGGCTAGCTGTGCCATGTGCCAGCAGCTCAGCAGAGCACACTAGACCCCTGGGTCATTAGGGGATCAGGATGAGCAAATTCGTAATTTGGAGTGCTGTTACTACTCCTCTTACTTTTTCTACCCTTCTACATACCCTTTGCTTTAAGCCCTGGGCTCATCCAGTCTCCAAGTGTGTTTATAGATTTTAGCCTAAACACAGTTATAAGTTACGGGATTGTTCTCGTCTTCCCTCCTTGGAGGTGGGCAGTAGTGAGCTCTCCTACAAGTTCTTGGCTAGGGCAGCTGGTGTTCAGTGCTGCTTGCCCCCACCAGACAACTACACTTAGGACACTCCTGAACTCCTCACCCTGCACATTGTGCACCTCCTGAAGGGGCAGGGAAGGGTCTGTGAGCCTGGAGCCAAGACACCCAGTGTGGCTGCTCCCCAACTGACGCCAGGAGTGCAGAGCCATGGGAGCAGTGACCAGAGGTTGCAAGTGACATGCAGGCAGCAGCTGATTTATCCAAGCACTGTGCACGCTCCCATCAAGGCTCCCTTGCTGTACACAGACTTTAAGCAAAATGTAGATGCTGGCTGTGAAAGGCAACAGGCAATGCTGCCCTCCTGAATGCGACATGAGCTGGCTTGGGGAATTAATAACAACTTCAAAACTCATTCCTTAAACTTGTAGAAAGACTTACAGGTTGCCCGTCTAAGCATGAATGAGCATTTCTCCTTACTGAGGAGGGGAGCTGACTGTTGGAAGGAATGAGAGGGAGCAGGAATCAGACTGGGGCAGGAGAAAACAGAACATCCTAGCAAAGGAGAAAACTGGGCAGCTGTAAGTGAACTCCAGAGACAGAACCGGATAGCCCTGTCAAACATAGTCTAAAACTATCTTTTACAGGGTAATCAATCTTCCCAGAGGGACTCTCATTCAGGAAAAGAGATAAACATCTCAGACTAGAGGCATCAGTGGCACTTATGTATGGCCCATCCAAGCCTCAGTGACTCCCTCTGGGACACAGGAGCCCAGTGAAGGCACCATCTACTTCTTACTGGGCCAGAAATTGCCAGGAGAGCTCTGGCTGCAGAAAGGCAGACTTTGGTCACCACAGAAATGGGGATGGTGCAGAAAGAAGCTCTCTTTTGCCCCTCTGAGAAGGCACATACACATATCTGGACCAATGAGCCAGAGCAGTGCATTGGATCTTACTGGTTGACTTCCCTTCACCTGGAGTTGGAGCAAAGGGAGAACTGAGCTGACCTCCTAAAAGGACCAGAGCAAATTACAGCTTTCTGCTCTGCCCTGAAGTAGCAAGGAAGGAGAAGCACAACATGTTGCCAACCCACAGCAGAAGAGACTGACAGTGAAAGAGGAATCTGTCTGGCTGCCCTTTGACACTGAATTTAAAAAAGAAAGATTGCTCAGTCCAACCAAGCGAGAAATCTTCTGCATTTTCCCAGAATAGATTTTCATGACTTGGTTAACCCTATGATTAACCCTAGGCCAGACATCAGAAACTCTGCTCACCCGAGATGGAGGAATGTGGAATGTTGCTTATTTCAGTCTGATACAGAGAAAAGGCCAAGCTACAGGCATACTGACATGATCAGCCCACTCTTAAATTTTAGGGGCATAATGGTGCACTGCAGAAAGCCTGAATCAAACTTCCAAAAGTTTCAGAAAGGTTAGCAGAAAGCAAGAAAAATGCTCAGCATAAAACGTCCCAATTTCATCCACACAGGCTGCCAAAAGAGAAGAGAAGGAAGAGGGAGAGCAGGGGTTTGAATCAGAGGATACCTCTGTGAGGGAAGCAGGAACTATCAGGTGCCATGCACAGCATCTGGCCCACACCCTGCACTCAATGCAGCCAGTGGTATTTTAAGCAGATTGACACAGATGTAATCAGGAGCAGGAGCAGGCAATGTGCATATTTGCTGTAGGGAAGGCAGTCAAACACTTGCTCTGCACATCAGGGGAATCAGTGACTCCCACAAGTGGAACATCCTCCACAAAGTATTGCTATTTTGAACTTTGTGAATCTCAACCCGTCATTTCTGAACTTAGTGAGGTTTTATAAAAACGCCAAGGATATTGAAAGTATTCTGCTCCTGAAAAAATAACAGTAACAGTAAAAAGCTGAAGGCTTGTTATTCATTGTGAAGAACTAGAAACAGAGATTTCAGCTGGGTCAGCCCCTGGCATGAGATATGTAAAACAGAGCCAAACTGAGGAATGGGAAACTGTAGAAGTTGCTGTGTCGAAGCAAATGCAAGCACTGGAAGTAAAAGGCAGTGTATTTTTGAAGTGAATTTCTGTGCAAGTAGGGCACAAGCAATAATGCAGCTCTAAAAAAGCTGAACAGGTGTTTCATGGCCTTGGCGTCCCCTTCAATACCAAGCAAGTTCACTGCGCTGCTTGCTGGGGCTGACTGAAGTGAGGTGGTTTGCCTTTCCAAGGTTTCTTGTTTTAATTTTTACACAGATGCCAGTGTCAGCATGATGCTTGCTTTGAGATCACACCAGAGGGTAAAATCACTCTTTGTGTTACATGCAGGGGACTTCCAAGGGAATTTTGGTAAAAATTCTACAGAGCTGTGATTTTTTTCAAACTGTGGTGACAATCACATTTGACTCACACCTCCTACCCCAGTTCTGTGAACAAACCTCATCTGAACTTTGAGCTAATTGCCCGAACACAGCTGGTCTGGCTTGCAGTGCCACTGTGCATACTTCAAATGGCAGTAATTTCTAAAGGAGAAAAGGGAAGCTGTATTTTGCTGAACACGACATTTTTTGCCAGCTCGCTCAATCCCAACATCACCATTTATGAGAAGCTTTTGCTAAAAGAGTTTGGCACATTGACACTTATCTGGCCACAAAGCCAAAGGACCTCGGACAACCTGTGACTGCTGAAATACTGCGCAAGGACACATCCTTCTCGCTCCCAAGGCTGTGGCTGTTTTGAAAGCATCCACCCTTAGAGAAAGTGCAACTGGCTTCAGCTACACTCAATCTGTGCATCCAAGGGCCACTTTCGTGGTTTGCTCCACACACCTCAAGGCCTGCTCAATATTTCCCTTTCAGCTGTTTTCATGGATCCTGGGAAGACTAAAGAGATCTCTGTGTAGGTGCATCCCTGCTCTCTCAGGAAGCACAGCAGCTGTGCTTTGGTCTGAGGTCTGAGTGTCTCTGTGTTCACGCAGAGTTTGGGCCACATGCTCTGTCTGGTGCCACATGGCAAAGGTCACACGTGCAATCCTAGCACCAGAACTGCACACAGAAACATTGGAGACAGGAAAGGAACTTTAATTGCTTTAATCACCTTTATATTCCATCTCCTATATGTGCACAAGGCATAGTGAGATTCTTTGATATGAGACCTCAGCTCTTTGCCACAATCTTTCATTTTTGGAAGAAATTTGCAGGTCAAACCCCAAATACTAGTCCACAGCTATCCTTACAGAGGCAAATATAAGACAAGATGGAAGAAAGAATGTGGAATATCACAATGTTTGACCCCAAAGAGCTAGAGCTATGAAGTTACAGAGGGACAAAGGAAAAGGGAGGCAGCGGCATGGTCAGCCCTGAATAACTTGGCTCCCCTCATCTCTTTAAGAACTTATTTCTTTTTCTTTCCCTTATTTATTTTCATGTCAATTTTGATTAATTATAAATTATGCAATCAAGGCCCCTTCCATTTATGTCTGTTCCAGTAACAGAGGTCACTGGTCACTGCCAGAGGACCCTGATCATGCCAGCCCACGTGTACCTCTGACAGCTTTCTCCCTTCACCCCAGGGAAGGGTTGCAGCCATGCAGCTCTGTAGACCTGGCCAAGAAGCCTTTCCCCCCTCTCACTAGCATAACACTTCAGCGAAGGGAAAAAGCACAGTCTGAGTCTGCTGAGAAATGACCATGCCAAATGGGATTTCCCAAAGTGAAGTTCCACTGGCCCGGAGCCTTGTATTTGAGAAATGTCCCTCATTGCTAGGGATTGCATTCATGAGGATGGAGAGAGCAGCTCAGACGCCTGACTGCCTCTCTATGGAGAGCTGGCAGAATGCTTAGTTCAACTATTTGCTGTTGTTTCTGCATGGCACACGACTGGGCACATGGAAATCTTTCTCCTCTGTGGCTGCCTGACAGACCTTTTAAAATAACAGCACAAACCAAACAATCACGCAACCAACAATGCAGGAAAGAAAATGCTTTCCAGAATGAATAGAAGAAACTCTGTTTTTTTGTTGGTTTTTTTTTTTTCTTTTGTGAATACCAAAGGACCATTGGAGTTCAGCAAATCAGATTGGAGCAGTTTAATGGCATTTGTGCCACTGTGGTGACCTGGGGCTCCAGGCAAGAGAAAGGCTAAATGGTGTGTACAGCACTACTCCCTCCCTGCCCGGCTCCTGGCTCAACACGCAGGATAAGGCCATGGCATGTGCCATGGGATGCTCCCTCTGCACTCTGTCCTGATTTTTTTCCTGCAGGTCCCATTCTCTGTCCCCCGGCACTGGTGGGAAGCAGACAGAGTAAGCCCAGCAAGCAGGGAGAGGTGGATGGAGGGTGTTTAAAGATTTTGTTTTGTTTCTTATTATAATTTTATGGGCAACAATCTGATTGGACCTGAACAGGGATTTATTCATGAGGATCTGGAAATCACAACAAAACTGAACAGCTTTTCCGTTACCCTTCCAGCTCCCAGCAGTGACTCATGGCTCTGCAGGAAGCAAGTCTGGAACACTTTTGCCAGCCTCTGTGAATTAATGGTGACTGACAAAGGTCAGTGACACAAAAACCAGGTGGCTTCACCCAGACTGGGAAAGGAGGTGACCTTAAACCTGAACAGGACTTAATCCTCTGTCTGACAGCAGAAGCCATGCAATCATCATAACAGTGCTCAGATCTGTGTGGCTTCACATCTCTGATGTGCAGGATGATCAGATCCAGAGATGAGGTTTGGCCATCTCTGGTAAACTGGGATTTAGCCCTGCACTCCCCTGAGATTTTTCTGGTTTTACAGACCAGGCTTTTGGTGTACTTGTAGCCTGCAAAGGGGATGGTAAATGGATAAAACTACATGGCAACCTGAGCTCTTAGCATACACACATCAAATTTGTTAACACTTGTTTAAAAATTGCCAGCCCTCAAGAAAATAACTTGATACTCTGCAGAATTTTCAGAGTCTCCAGCACAGCAAAGTCAGAACTCTGGTCTAGGACCAGATTATAACAAGTGTTGAGCTCGACAGACAGAGAGGGGCTTCATTTTGACAGGCAGCCTCTGGCAGAGCTCTCTGTAACATGCTACCAACCCAGCTGTCTCCCTGCCCCTCTGCCTGGGATAAGCACTCACTGCCTCTGTGTTAACTTATTCTGTCAGTGTGGAGTCTGATGATAAATCACTGTCTGGGGAATGGAGAGCATCACAGCGCAGACAGAAACACCTTACCCAAATCTCAGCCTTAGAGGTCGCATGCTTTGGCAGGAGAGCTGTGGGCACCTTTGATTGCTGCAGCAGGCTGGAGCAGTAAACACGAGAGCCAGAGCTCAGATCATGCCCTTTTATTTTCAAGCACAAACCTCCCCCTTTCGTGCAACATATGCCATTAAAGTAAATCATCTTCTCTATGTACTTTGTTTTATTGAAAGGAGAGAAAAAAGAAGATGGCTGTGACTTTCTTAGAGGGGGAAGGAAAGGGCTGACTACCCACCTTTATTTCTGAACAAAATTGCAAAGCAAAAGCACTCACATTCCTTTTGCTATGAGACCACCCAGCCTGCACTTGCACAGGTATTTTGCAGCCTCGGACCTCGAGCCCAGCTGCTGTGCCAGGTCCCTTTGCAGGCAGGCTGGGATCTCACAGCTCACCTCCCTCCTCCAGACGTCTCTCAGCAGTGGGAACGAAAGCCCACAGGTCTAGACAATTAAATCAAAGTACAAACTGAGGAGGTGAGTGCGCTCCCATGTCCCTGTTAAAATGTATTAGCATCACCCGAGGGGGCTGGAAGACAATAGGCTCTGAGGAGGAATCCTGATGGGGAAGGAAGATTGTGTCTTATTATTTGAGAAGGGTGGAATCGAGCAGATATGGTCAGTCAGTGCAAAGGGTTTAATTCCAACCAATCATCATCATCACTATCAACCCTGAACTTCAGGGTTTTCTTAGTTGAAAAATGATGCAGCTCATTTGGTGTCAATAAATCTAGCTCCTGAGCGGAAAAAAAAACCTTAAATATTTCAGCACTTTGGGGCTGACTCATGCTGAGCTTGAAATTCAGAGGTTTGCAGCAGGAACTCCAGCTATGCTTGAGCTTAATGAAAAAGTACACAGGCAGTATCCTGAGGAGCTAAACTGGCTTCTGCAGCCAGCAGGTTGGATTTTCAGCATTGCTCCAAACTTTATTTTCTCTGCTGCAAACCAGAAAGAGCTCCCCACCTCCTCTAATAAAGACATGAACTTCTGAGGCTTCAAGGGTTCAGTGTTTGCCTTCAGGGGCTCACTGGTCCTGGGCATGAAAGCAGGAGCCTGTACACACTTGAGCAACACCAGAACAACATCCCTGCCACTGAAGGTCCCTTCTGTCTTGGAGGATTGCATTATGTGTGCTCAGCTTCTGCACTGGAGTGTGCTGAGCACTGTGGAGGGTGATCAGAGACTGGGAAGAGGAGATAAAGGATCCTACAGAGTAATGATGAGAAGAGTCAAGAGATTCTCAAATGGGCCACAGGAGGGAAGGACATGGGGAGAGCCCACCATGAAACCCATCCTGATGGGAGATAAACAGGGAGCAAATGGGCCTGGATGCTGTGGCCAGATCTAAGGACAGGGTTCAAAGGAGGGATCCCATATTTGACAAAGGGACTTTGCTCAGTAGTGACAGGATATGGTATGAGCCAGACCCTGCCTGGGAGGTCAGCAACAAGGCAGCCAGCAGTTCCCTCAGGAAAAAGCACACAGCAAAGGGAAAGGAACACCTGGCTCCAAGGCATTTCTCACCTGTAGGGAGTGTCTTTTTCCCATGAAATGTGGGAGCTTTCTCCACCATAAAACCGACATGTTCAAGAGGACGTTCAGCCCTCCCTTAATGGTATTCTGTTGTTCTGCTGGTTAGATGAGGGGAGAATCATGGTATAGGTTTCCTTGGTTTCTATTTACCCATGATTTTGCAAGCTGACTTCTCAGAAAGCAATAGGGATAAGGGTCCAGCAGGTGAATTCAAAGCAGACATAGATTACCTCAAACACATCGAGGTCCCGGGAGTATTTGGAGCTGTTGTCACTGGCCAGGCTTGTGGTAATGAATTTTTTACTCTAGGGATTAGATGTTCCCCTCAGTTATATTAAATTGATTTCTCCTCTTGACAAAGCCGAACTGTCTTTCCCTGAGTTAGAAATTTGGCTGGGGGACAGACAGAGAGAGGGTCTGGTACCTTGGGCCAGACTGGAAAGGAGGCAGTGGGAATCTGGATGGGGCTGATACCTTAGATCATACTGAGATTAAATGGGACAAAGAAACAGTGGCATCAACAACAATAGAATTTGAAAAACTGCATTTTCTCTACATTTGCTCTCATTTATCCCTTTCCTCCTTGAAAGCTGGGGACAGAATAAAAATATAAAAGAGAAAAAAAATATTAGGCCCTTGCAGCAAGAATACAAAAAAAAAAAAGAGAGGGAAGAAGAGAAAGGGAGGGCTTGTTGGAGAGCATCTCTTTCCTTTGGGCACTGAAGTGTTCCGACATCAAACCTTGTGTCCTCATTAAGAAGCCCTGTGTCTACCGTTGTGACATCTTTATTCACACACCCCAAGACTTCAAAGACTTCAGGAGATTTCCTTGGTGGATTTAACAAAAAAAAAAAAAAAAAAACAGGAGATGAAACAGAGGAAAAGGCAGCCTGGTGCATTTTTGTTTTAATTAGACCTTGGGTGGAGGAAGGGGGGTGAGGGAGGAACAGAATCACTGAGATGCACATTAAGGTGTGAATGCAAACACACACACACACACACACACACACACCTATACAGACAATCTTGATCATTGGGACTCAACTCCTCTCCTTTCACAAGCTTTTGGAATAGCAAACAGACCCTGAATCTCAGAGTAACGATTTTTTTTCCAGCCTCTAAAACAGATCCACATTCACCTCAGGAATACGGAAGTGCTGCAGGAGAAATACATGTTTCTGTTACCTAAACAAAAAGCTTCAAGTGTAACTAATGCAAAATTAAGAACAGGGACAATAAAAAGGCATTGAGCATACAGGAGAGACAATCTAAGCATTCATTAACAATGAAGTGTGGGTCTAGGGAGAACCATTCCTGTTTTGCTAGTGAGTTGTCTTTTTTTTTTTTTTTTCCCCTTTTATTAAATACACTAAATTCCAGTGAATTCCAAGCCACTAGTTTGATCTATGAGTCATGGGTGCTACTTCAAATCTGCAGTGTGCCCCTTTTGGCTTGAGTATGGAGGTGTTACCACATGTTTCTTGGCCCCAGCAGCATGGCACTAACTCTTCATGCTCTGCTCCGATCACCACTGAAACAGTCTGTGATTTCAAAGTGAGAAACTTGAGGAGGGTAGGGGGTGGCTTAGCAAATATTCTCAACACTTCTGTGAAATTTTGTCTTTTTTGGTTACTGTCTCACCTAGCAAAACTTCTTCCCTTGAATGTCCGTGGGAAGCAAAATCCACAACAAATTGCTCCGGAATTACTTTAGGGCAGTTTTAAATGCATATTTATGAGTCCTTCTTCTCAGAATCTAACCAGTTCTAGGACCAAGACAGCTTCCTCTAGCAAAAAGAAAGTATCAAATAATAATTGAAATTGTAATTAAAGAAAATAAAAGTCTGCCTCTCTTCAGCTGAGATGGCTCTTGGGCCATCTCCACTAAGAGACAGGGAAACTCCCAGCTTCTGATTCCCACTTTTCAAATGTTAGAGCCCAAATTTCCCAGGGTGTCTTTAACTGACACCAGCACTGTTTTCAGCCATCAGGACACACAGAGCCTCCCGGGCCAGGGGGAAAGGAATGGGGACCCTGCTCTCTTCCTGGGCATTTTCCGTGGGTAATCTGTTATGGAAGCGCCCACAGAAACCAGGACTGCACTGAGGGCTGTCCCCACAGTGGGCACACACAGTTCTGGCACGTGAACAAGATGACTGCCATCTGCAAAATCCAAGCAGCGTTTCATAAACAGCTAAACACAGCTAAAAACAAAGAGAGAATAAAATCTCTTCGCAGCCCCGCTCCTGTGTCAGGGCCCGATAATCTACTCTCAATTACAGCATTATTAGCTGAGCCCTACACCTGGCCCTACTCGTTTGCAGCTATTCCTGTTGACAATGGCACTGATTAGCTGGTACAGCCATGAACTGGGTTTATACCTCCAGTATCTACCATCCTCCTACAGTTCACATTTCACAAGCAGAGCTGGTTTGGAGGGAGGGAGCAAGGTTTGTGCAGAAGCACGATGAGATTCACGAGACACCAGCAGCAGGAGAAAGCTGCCCTCCCATGTGAAGACCAAATCCACCCAAGGACAGGGTAATAACTCCCCCAGAAGTCTGAATTCCAGTTAATTACAGAACCAGCTGATGGCTGATAAAAACACAGCAGATCCACACCTCTGCTCTCACTTAGTAGCCTGTGGCTGCCAGCCAGTGAGAAAAGTATGGGTATTGATTTGATTATCTTGTTTGTCCACCTAGACCTGCTAGTTGCATCTGCTCTTCCCCGTTCAAATGAAGTGTTTTCCACTGATTAATTAATTTTAATTTGTTTTTGCTTCAAGTGCAAGATTTGGTTTTCATTGACAAGTGAGTGCCCATATTCCAAAGCAGCCAGTTAACAGGTGTCCCTATGCTGCTCAGAGCTGAAGTTCTCCCATTTTGCTAAAAAATACTTTATGTATTGACTGAAACCTCTGATTTTTGCCTTCGTGCTTTCTAGAAAAAACAAAACTGCATCATTTAACAGCTCGTCTCTGGGATGGAGGCCTCCTGGAGTGCTATGGGAGTCCTTTTGTGCCAGGGGCTGGGGTTTTCTCAGCCCCTTTCCCCAGGTTCTCTCTGGTGCAGGTCCAGCTACGCTGCTTTTATAGCCAAGGAGGGGGCGATCCTCCAGCTGATCCCCCAGCATGTGAGCCTTTGCCTCCTGCCACCATTCCCAGTAACACACCCATGACCACAGCCCTGGGGGCGGTGAAAGGGGGCAGGCAGGTGGAGTTTCACTCCTCTCCCTTCCATTAGTGCCACCAACACATTTGCTTCAGCCCAGTTCGTTAGCAAGTAGCACTGTGTTCTGTCGTCAAGGCCAGACAAATATGAATAATAAAATGCCTGGCTATCAGTATTTTGCTTAATGCTCCTAAAACACATGAACAAGTTCCAAATGCCAGCAGTGCCAGGAGACTTGTATTGAAAGGGAATTTATGGTATAGCAACACCCATGTCTGGCTTGTTCCTGCAGAGGGTAACAGGCTTTGTCAGTGCCAGGAGGCAGCTGTAAAAACCTGAGCCCTCCCTGCACGTTAGCAGTGTTTTACAGGGGATTTGCAAAGGAAGGAAATAATATTTACCTTTCTGGCAATAGAGGGAAAGTGGGGAAATTTTGGGAATGTCCCAGCACAGACCAGGATCAAAGGCAGGACAGGAATGCAGCCCAGCAACCCACAGCTCTTCTTGGACCCGTGGCACAGAGAGAGCCATCAGTGAATAATGAACACTCCCTCAATTTTCCTATTTACCCAGAAACTTGCAAAAATGGACAACAGTCTGTTTTGACCTGCCGCCTTTCCCCCAGTGTCTTCTCTGGGGAAAGGGAGCTGTGGTTTGTGCCCTGCCTCCTCAAACAGCAAAGACAGAGGTTGCTGTGATGTTGCCTGAAAATACTGTGCTGCCCAAAACTTTTCATCCCACTGATGAATTAGCTGCTCAGTGGAAAAGAATCGAGCCAGAAAGAGATCTCAGCCAGCCTCGGATATCATCAGCTTAAGATATCATCAGTCAAGCAGGGATTGCTTGCCAGGTATATCTCAGGATTATCTCTTTACCAGGGATTTCTAAATTGCCCCAGGACATCCATGCAAATAAGGAAATTTGGAGTAGATGTCTCTTTAGATGGGTGGTGACTCTGCTGATGGGCCAGGACCCTGCTGGGGTCTTGTGTGATGCAGTGTTGGGACATGCTCCCGACCTTGGTTTGATCCATCCAAGGCTCCCACCAGCAGCAAAGCTTATGGATGCATTTGTGGGTGCAAGGGATGGGCCAAGAGAATTAGGAAGTTAGAAGATGAGGTGAACAGCAGGGCACACAAAAAGACAGGAAGATTAATGGCAGGGACACAATCAAAAACAAAAGTTAAAATGGAAATGTTAATCATTTAAAAGAGGGTCTCAGTGGAATTACTTGCTTTATGGCTTAGAATAAAAAATAGAAAGGGGAAAAGAGGGAGGAGAAGTCCCACTAAGAATAATTTAGTGCTTTGTGTAATGAGCTGCCTTTCTTTTCGGTAGTTCCCTCTGGTGTCTTATCACTTACCCTGTGATTGACTGAGTCCTCTCTTTGCCTGCTCATGCTAAATGGTGATTTGCCATCTGGTAGTCATAATTTCTTTTCTTTCATTTTTTTCCCTATCCTATATTCTTTTGTAATTAGAAAATAAATTACTTTTTTTTTTTTTTTTTAAACTGAAAAAGAAACATGTCTAGCATATTACTTACAGATGACAGTTGGTGTGAGCTCAGCAGCGAGGCAGAGGGAAAGGACTTGACTCCTGTCTCATTTGGACAGATCCCAGCTGACATGCCAGTGGATGTGTCAGCTTTTCTGCTGAGAGCACTGGGTGCCGAGAGAAGGGCTGGATGAAGCAAGCAATGGCCAATGACTTTAGTGAGTTGAGAAAGCTCCTATCTGAGGAAGAACGGGAAAGATGAATGCTCTGATGGGCTGGTGCAGCTTGATAGCCTGAACCTGCTGCTTCATGCAGCTCTGCACAGGAGCTGTGTCAGACTTGAGCTTTGCACTCTGTCTCTGTTGCCCCCAG
The DNA here is from genome assembly GCA_013400315.1 of Bombycilla garrulus. Taxonomy (NCBI): domain Eukaryota; kingdom Metazoa; phylum Chordata; class Aves; order Passeriformes; family Bombycillidae; genus Bombycilla; species Bombycilla garrulus. The sequence continues at coordinate 597,490 of VXBU01014877.1, forward strand.
CTATGGAGGGAACCTTGAGTTCGCCAGATGCTGAGCAGCCTGTCTGAAATCAGGGTGTGGGATCTTCCCCTCAGGGCCAGCAGACAAACATTGCAAATGTCTAATTGCAACCCCATTTCTCTTCATCTTGTTGCCAGCCTCTTCTCTGCAGCCTGTGCTCACCCTGACTGCCACACTCCCATTGTATCTTTGTACAGCAGCAGCTCTCTCCGCTCTCATTTCAGTTGCCTCCTCAAGGTGCTCCAGTAATTTGAGTGATAAATAATAACAATAATAACGCAGGAGTCAGTTGAATTGAGCTTGATTACTCTGTGACTGAGTTTGGGTTTGATTGACTGAACGCAGCACATATCCCCCCAGTTGTTATCCTGAGAGCCTCATTTTCTCAGTGCCACGTTGCTTCTTGTAGCCTCAAACGCATCAGGCCTTGAGGCCTCTGCCAACATGCAACCCCATCATTTCCAGAAAGACCCCACTCCAAGGCACTATTTGAATTTACATTTTTGGCACATCATATGAGGCAAGAAAATGACAGGGAAAACATCCCATTTCTGTACAGTGCCATCAGAGATGCGTTTTACCTTCTTATCCAGGCAGGCTCATGTTTTCTGGGAGGGAAGGCATTGGTTCGATGTGGCTTCAAAAGGTGTTTTTTTCATGGTTAAACTGGATGCATCCACACATTCCTGAGTGTTACACCACGTGTCTGATGGGTTATGTATATGTGTGCATTAACTTGGAGGGAAAGAAACACAGCCTCTAAAGCAGGAAAAGATGTAGTGGACATGTGTTGAACTGCTAGATATCAGTCTTTGCCCCAGCATTATTTCTGCAGGAGCCATGAGTGGTCAGTTGTTGAACTGCCTAGTCTCTCTCCATCCAAAACTGGAGGCAAAGGGCAGTTCCGCAGGGACAGCTGTGTTTTTTAGGGGTAGCCTTGTTTTTTTCCTTCCCCTTTTACACTCACTATGCTCTGCTCTGGTGCTTGCATCTGTCCCTGGTGTGGGTCTGTGCTGTGTTTTCAAGGAAAAGGATGGTATCAGAAGTGGGTGGGGCATTTGGTGACATTTTTGGTTGAGCCCAAGAAAGACAAGAAATAAATTATCTGTGTGAAATGGAGGGTGTGGGGTTTTTTCTGGCTTAATATGGATGAATGAAGAAAAAGGAGGGAAAGAAAACAACTCATTTTTACTCATTCTCTAAGCAGCAGCCACTGTAGTGCTATAGCCAGGAGCATCTGAGAGACAGAAGGAATTTGAGTAACAAGAAAATGCTGTTGTACAGACCTAATTATAGTGATTGCACCTGTTAGAGAAAACAATAAGCAGTAAAATGAATAAACCTTCCTGGGACTCATTTTATCAATGGAGCGTGACCATGTGAAAACTCCACAGAGAAAATCTACAAGGAAGGCGTAGTGTACTCAGACCTTCTCCTCTCTGATCTCCCATCCTGTAATCAGATGAACCAAGTAACCAGAGCAAGCCTGGTGTTCGTCTCCTGGCTGCATGAGGCTGTGTGCAGATGCAGATATCCTGTTAATAGTATACCTTCTCTGTTTCTGTAATATCTTCCCACTCAGGGCATTTACAGACATGTGGCTGCAATTTTCTGATGCTTAGGACAGAACTGTGCTCAGGTCCTCAAAACCCTGCAAAATTTGACAGTTATCCTGAGAGTGGTGGGGAAGTCTGTTCATTCTCCTCAGTCAGTAGATTGGTCAGGGATGCTGTTAAAGAACAGTTCCATCTGTGGTGATAACATGCTCTTGGGTGCAATCCCAGAGTCACTAGGAGTGGTGTGGAAAGGACCGTGTTTTATGTGTTTTAAACGTTTAAACGTTAACAAATCACTCTTTATGCAACATGGTGAAAAATTGCTGCTGCTCCACTGCCTTCCCACCTCTCCTGGTCCCCCAGACCTCATCACTTCCCTCCCTCAGGATCCACAAGATCCTACTCGGTGTCTCCTCCCACTGAAGCCGTTCCCTGCTCCTGGCTGTCTTTGCCCCTTCTCCCCCGTACCTTTCTGAGCTCCCAATTAGAGCTGCTCTGCACTGCAGAGGCACATCTAACACTGAGCTTTGCATGCTTCTGTGGTTAAAGCAGACAAAGAGGATTAGCCTTTTTAAAGAGTTAATGCTGGGTTTTTGCATCCAAAGATCTCAGAGCAGGGGAAGTGTCATTAGCAGTGTCTTGTGGATGGCAAAATTGAAGCATGAGGAGATGAAATGAATTTGCTTAGTGGATGATTATTCCCTTGCCCCATTTGCCTCACATCTCACAGCCCACGTCCTGGGCCAAAGCCCTATTATATGACACACAGCCCAGGCAGAGGCAAAGCCAAAGAAACAAGGAATCCTGTGATACTAAATCTCATTTCTTCTTTTCTTTTTCCAAGAATGCTGGCATTTTCAAAAGGACAAAGAAACATCCCAATCTTTGTGAAATGTCTGAGTGACAGCCCTGGTGTCTGCAGTCCTTCGGGCACTTTCTGAATGTGCTGAACAATGACGCCTCCAAAATATTGACCCAACAGCATGCCTCGGCCCTGACTCGGGGGGAAAGAGATGAATACTCTCTTTGATAACTGTCACCACTGAAAATCGGCCTCTGTTATTGTCAGCTGGAACAAGAGAGCTTGTAAGAGTCACTTGGTGATGCAAGCTTTGAGTTACCAGCTTCTAGGAGCTGCCTTCAAATCACTGCTGCGGAAAATGTTTTTTTCCACTTCTCAACCAAGTCTGCTCTGGTAGGTACCGGTGTCCGTAACTAATTAGTAATAACTTAGGGCAGATCTAAAGGCAACTGGACAAATAATTCATGATGAATAATTTATTGGATGAATTTTGCCTCTTTTTCTACTTGTGAATTTTCTATGCTTGCAGTGTTGATTTCTTCAGCTAATTGGTTGTTTGAAATTGTTTGCTGATGCAAATACTTCTTGGTCTGCTCTTTTCTCAGGGAGAAGTTCATTAAGAGTATCCCCAAACCAAGAGGAATTGACTAATTTTAATTGGTCACAGAGGCCACATGGCATAAATGCATTTTGTGGCATGAATATATATTTTTTCAATTCACTGACTGAAAGAATTAGTTCAGACTGTTGTTTCCATTCAAATAGGCTGCTTTTGTGAGCATCCCACCTAGTCATTATGCCTGCTGGTTATTCCTGCTAAAGAAACTCAAACAGATTCCAGAAGATCATCCAAAGAAACTAAAAAAAAAAAAAAACCAAAAAAAACCCTAAAAAAACCCAACAACCCAGAAAAGATGTTTGAATGGAACTGTAAAGTTACTTATCTGTGTGTAGGAATGCGTGTATTTGTGTACCTGCATAAGCACAGATATTGCTCTTTTATTCAAATTAGTCTAAAAGAAACTTGCATTTGCTTATAGTAAAAAGATAAACAGACACACAGAATTAAAAACATTTAACTGAACTCTGCTTCTCTTCTAGGTGATGCTGTATTATTATTCCTGCTTTTGGCCCAGGCAGCATCAGCGTGTGCTCCAAGACGTGTACCAGCCACCACAACATTGTTTTGTTGTCCTCAGAACTTCAGAAGGGCTGCCTTAAAGAAAAGCTGAACCTGTGGCCTCTTCCACTAGCATGAAACTCTAAGCTCACATCTTGTATCACAACATCTATAACGTACAGCAAGCAGCAAAGAGGTCCAGACATGGAGCAGGGAGGGTGAAAACCAGCCACCCAACCTGATAATGAAAAGCAAGCACTTGGCCTTGGTGTGGAGCATCTCAGATAAGTAGTTTAATTGGCAAGCTCTGGTGCTGGAGGGAGGGAAATCTAAGCTAAATTAAAAGATTAAAAAGATATTTTTTCATCAAGTGGCAAAATGGAAGAAGTGGACAAGTCTGCTCAGGAGAAAATGAGCAGAAAGGAACTGTGAATGTTGTGAAAATATATCCATTAGACCTGCCTTATCGAAACGTGCTTTTGCCAAGCATCCAGCCCTGCATCTCCATGGCAACATGGCCTCGTCAACAGAGAAGAAAGTGTTTTTGTCAGGATGGGCCCAAACACGTAAAAGCCATTTCGATTTGGGGGCAACAGGATCTTCTTCAATCAATACTGCACACATAATAATGATTCCTGCCACTTTTTTCATAAATCTCCACTTTCTGCTTTCATTTCCTGTGGTTTGACATCACTGTGAACTGGAACTAGGTTTAAATTTCCTACAGTTTTCAGCCCACTCTGCCCTCATCTGCAACACGCAAAGCCTCATGCAGCAGCTTCCTCTGTGACACACTCGGTGCAGTGTACTCACAGGTGGGATCAGCCTGGTTGGAAATATGAGACAGGCTTTGAAGAGTGCCCCAGTTGCATCATCCATGGATGTAACAGCTGGAATTCTGGTCATGGCTGAGATCAGGGGCCTGCCAGAGGATGGGGACTCTTTCTCTTCAGCCCTTACCTCTCATAGGATGCAAAATTTAATGGCCTGAGCATCTTGACCCTCCAAGAAATTGTGGTTCCCCTTCTAGGCATGGCTGATAGGTCTTCTCTCCACATCCTGTGCTCAAAAGTAGGGTTTTGTCTCCATTTTTCCCCTTCATTTCCAGTTTGAGATGTCATTCCTTTATTTACTGCCAGTTGAAGGCGTTGGTCTTTCCAAACAATCAGCTCAGCAGCACAAAAACCGCCAAAAACTCCACGTGGCCAAAGGGATTTCCATGTGTGTGCAGGAGTCTGCAAGGATGTGTGCTGGGAAGGGAGTGATGGAATATGTAGGAGATGTAAATACCTGTCTGTATTTTTCATTTAAATTAGTGGGTCTTAAACATGTGATCCAATATATTGCAGTAGGCTGCTAAATGCTTTACTGTGGAATTTACTAAAGAAATGTAAAATATCTTTTTTCATAATAACTGCAATCTAGCTAGACTTAAAGCAATGCCCTTTTTGTTGTTTTATATTCTATTTTGCCATTTGTAGAGGGATTTTTGAACGTATTTTCAATTGAGAGAACATATTTAAACTCCATTGAGAACTGCGATTTGGTGAACACAGAGGCAAAGAGAATTCCGCATTTGTGTATTTTAGCCAATGCAGACAGAGGGAGGTTCTTTCAACAGACAGGTATTGTTGCTTCTGAATGTTACCTGAGGGTCTGTGATTTGGATCCTGCCTGTTCCCTGCAGGCTTTTGGGTTTTGAAGAGGGGCCATTTGGTGATTGAAATGTTGGATTCCCAGATGAATTTCCCAGTCTTGTAAGCACACTCTGCATGTTGATGTGGCACCCTTCAATGCTGTGGCCAGAGCCTGGAGGAAAAGAACACAGGGAGTCTGTTTAAATTACATTATTGCTATTAAATTATTGTTATTAATTTAAGCTACATATATGCTATTAAATGAATGACTTGAATTAAGAGAGAGGCTGCCATTGCTAAACCACACACTGTTTACAAATGGGTTTATAAACTCTGGGCTTGAGTCATTCCGCAGTGAGGCAGGAGATTTCTCTGTGAAGGGTCTGTCATCACTGCAGCTCTACACAATCTGTGCCAGCGTCTACCACAGCAAGGCCTCAAGTGACCTGCACTTGCTTCATGTACCTGGCACAGGGAGTAGAAACCCCTCTGAAATCAGTGATGACACCTCACTGCAGGCAATGATACACTGGATGGGATACAAACAAGGGTCTGTGTATTCTCTGTTTGTCTGGCCATGTGTCTGTGTAACCACTCATCATGAGCTGAGTGGCAATGTCACCTGGAAGCTGTCAGGGCCTGGCAAGTTGTGTCCTGAGCAAGGAGACATTTAGAAAACACAAATCAGAATTGCTATTTTGGTTCCTTCATTCCTGAGTAGAAATTTTCATGGTCATTTGATAATCTGGATGACTTTCCTCTTTGGTGACTGCAGTAATTGGTAAGAGAATTGAGAAGGATTGGGAAAAAGATAGTTTTTATGAGCATCTGGTGTTGACATGGGCTCATCCTTTCCAACCACTGACAGAACAGTCCAGAAGATGCTTCATGGACTGGAAATCATGAGCTGATTGTATTTTGACAGTGGTTTTTCAGAATTTTTCCAGACTGATTTTTATTGAAGGTAAATCTCTTACCATCCTTCTAAAATGAAATTCATCTATTGGAAATGAATTTGAAATACCACCTGAAGGTAATACCCCAGGAAAAAAGAGACCATTTTCCTCTTGGCTTCTCTTGGAACAGGAAAAGTGAAGGTGGTGGCAGCTTTCAGCAAGAGAGAATTTCTTTTCTCACACTTTGTTTTCTGCTGTTTCTTCTTCCAGAGCAACACTTTTCATGTATTTGGTGTCCTGGGGGTTGACGAGGCACTTCCTCTTACAAAAGCCAGATTAGGACCAGCAAAATGACAAAAAAACCCCATTTAACTCCTTTCCCCAGTTTAGTAACTCTTCTCATTCAGCCCTGCTTTGGAATTCTTCTGAAATTGGGAGTTCAGGTGAGACCAGGAACTGTCACATCACGACAGTTCAATTTCAGACCATCAACTAAAAAACTCTCCTAAGAGGTGATTTATGCTGTGTCTCCTCCCAGTTCTTCTCTGGGCAGGGGTAGCCCTTTTTCACTGAGGTATGGGATAGACTTTGGACTATCAAGATCTGAATCTGTTGAATCCTGCAATCAAAAATGTCATTGCAGCACAGTATGGGCAGGAGAAATTAGGGTTTGGGTAAAAGTTGGCTCAAAAGCAGCACACTACAGGCTTTTCTCCATTCAGGGGAAATCCAGGACTTGTGCAGGATGCAGCAGATTGAGTTCAGTCTTTTTGTCTTTGAACTGATCGCTGCCAGTCCCTCAACACAGATGGGCTGGTGGAAAATACATCCTAAAATCACTGGAATCTGGAGAAAGGTTTTTTCCTGCCTGCAATCAAGTCCAGAGATATTAATTAGATGCTGTGCATATGTTTGGTTCATTGAGACGAAAGTTAAGGCAGGCTTTTCTCAGCAGTGAAAGCCATCCCACTGGAATACTGATTAAAAAGCAGAGTTGATAGGAGTAGATGAAAAGGAGGTGAGTGTACGAGGTGGACCAGTGAGCTAGGAACCAAGATGGCAGGGTTTATTTCTGCTGTTAATTCTTTCTGCAGCCTGCAGAAAATTTGCAAACCTGTCAGTGTCTCTATCTCCAAAGTGAGAACCGCTCCAAAGTTATGGTGGTGTTGTCATATTTTTTTGTTCTTTAGTGAGAATCAATTACTGTCTAAAAAGCACTGTGGGATCCCAGAATGAAAGGAGCAAAACAAATGCAAAGCATTCAATTGTTTTAATATCTCTCCCATAGACCAGGATGGAGGCACCTTGCCACTCACACAATTACCTCGCTGCAGCTGCAGCCTCTTAGGCAGTTAATATATGCTACATCTCTACATCTAGGTATGGAGAAAGACCCAGACCTTCCCACCCATCATTTACTCCCCCTCTCCTCATCCTTCCCCTCCCTTGCTCCCCGTTGCATTAAAAGAAGAGATGGCATTAAAGTAACTTTATCTCTTTGGTGCACACATACACAAACTCAATGGCTGGCAGTGTTATGAGGCTTATTGCTGAGTGTGTAATGACTGCTGCTTTTTTGGATGAATGAATTCAGTGGGTGACAGGTATGTAATTCATGGCTTTGTAAAAAGCTTTGAGAGGAAGTGTATGAAATGTACTATATAAATGTCAATACACTGCACACTTTAAAGCCTGTGGGTTGAGTCATAGGGAGGGTGGATTTAAGGGGGAGATCATAAATAGCAGAAGAACAGCTGGTTTCCCTGGGTAATGATGACTGAAGATCTGAGTGGTGACTGCTTAAACAAACCCGCTCGGTGGAGGTTCATGCATAGACCTCTCTTCCACAGTCTCCCAGCACCTCACACTCTGCAGTCAGTGCATTTATTCTCCCAACAGGGAGGGTGTTATCTCAACATGTGGAGTTTGGGTGTCTCTGTGGGGAGGAAAACAGGACTGGAAGAGAGGGGACACCTGACCCACCCTAATCCCCCAAACCCGAAGCACTGTGCCTCCAGACACGGTTCCTGTGGTGCTGCTGCCTGAGCTGAGCACAAATGGGAGCTGTGGTGCCATCCTGTGCCCACACCAAACCCTCTCTGCACTCCCAGCACTGGCAGTGTCTGTGCCTCTCCTTACACAGGTAGAGCCTGGTCCTCAAGGGATGGGGACACTGACCCGTCTGCTTCAGAGACAGCAAATATTGACCAGCCTCTGTGCAAGGGAGCTCTGCTTAATTATCCTAAATGAGTACATGGGAAATAAGGGCTGACAAGGAGACCTTCACTGAACTCAAAAGAATGCCTGTGGGTGCCCAGACCTCAAAAGAGGTTCATATTTTTGTGGCCGTGAAGTTTCTGCAGCAGCCAGCTCTGCCATTAATTGTTTCCCCGGAGTACTTTTGTTATATATATGGAGTAATGCCTGAGGGAGCTACATAAAAGAGCCTTTGGGGCTCTTGACTCTCTTGTCTAACTTGGGAAACTTCAGCTCCAGTATTTATCCCAAATAAATGTCTTTGCATGGCTGATACTTGTGTTTTCTTGGCTGAACAAGCACTGTTTTGTCCAGAAATAGGATAGAGATGTATAAGGAAGTTACGAGCATAGGCAACAAGTTACCATACATCAGCAGATTATGCAAAAATATGAAGAATTTCAAGTTAGCTTGCTGCTTTTTCACCTCCCTCTCTGCAGATTACACTGCCTAATTACACTGCCACATTAGAGAGAGATTGTGCATCCCTTTCTTCAAACATCATGTGAGAAAAGACACTGAAAACCTCCGTTTTTTCTCATTAAGGTGTGTAAATCCACTTGTGTCTAATCTGGAGAGAGGATTCCTCATCACGCTGGTTTAACTCATCTCCACCCTTTGGCCATAGCTTTGCAGAGAGCTCAGCACAGTGAGTGCCAGCCCAGCCCAGGATGCCTGTGGGCTCCTGCAAGACATCCAGCTGTAGAATTAACCCTGCTCTTGGCTTCCTGCTCTCCGATCATGCTCTGCTGTAACCTGAGTGGGGGCCTGCAATTAAACCTGGAGAAACAGTGCACTGCCTTTCATGAACAGCTCTACAAGCAGCAAAGGGAACTGATGAATAGGATTTATTTAGTTTCTCAAGGAGCTGGATATGTTAAACGTTATGACTTTTTAAGGCTCTCTGCAACAGAGGCCATAAACAATGTGTAGTCGTAGAAATGAACAAAACAAAGGTCTCTAAATCCCAGCAGTATGAGTGAGAGCTCAGGACTGCTTCTTGGCAAGTGCATATACTCTTTCCAGGGCAAAAGGTGTAAAACACAACTTACTCTGCCAAAACCTCTGCTCTCCTGCAGGACAGCAGCTGCTTCAGGTACCTCAGTGTGGTGTGGATATGGACTCCTGCTACATGTGAGCACCAGGAGATTTTGCATGTCAGAGTTGTCTGCACCAGAGAGGACAGAAACTCTGTCACTGACTTTTATGGGAGCGCTTAGACCTCTGAGTCTTGCATCTTGGGCATTGGGCTTGGGAGACCAAACCAAAACCGCATATGATTTTTACTTTCTTTGCACAGTACTCATCTTTAATGTGGGGGTGTCCACCTCCACCTTCACCTTTCTTGACATCTCCAGCGTGCAGGTGAGATACCACTTCCTTGGGGAGAACTCAGACCAAATTTTTTTTTTTTTTTCCTGCCATAATTGCTTTGTGGTCTAGTGACTTATTTACTGCTCTCTGCATCCTGCACTTAACACTAGTTATAAATTTCTTCATGGACTTTTTCCTACAGTGAACCTCACCTTAGTGCCTCTCAAAGATTAAATTACCTTCCTGTGTTTGCTCAGGTTCATAGCAGAGATGCAGGAAGAGGTCCCAGGGTGGGATCCTTCCATGGAAAGGCTGAGCAACATTTTTTTCTCCCTTTCTTAGAGGGGCTGAGTAATGCAGGGAATCAGATTTTAAGAGGCATTGCTTTCTCATTTTCTGCTTTCTCTGTACTCAACATTCTTCTTGGCAATGAATGAATATATAATTTCAGGGGTAAAAGAGTGCAATCTTGTTTCATGAATCTTTATTCTCTGCTATTCTTTATAACTCTTTATTCTGCCCTTTCACTTCCTTTTTCTTTTTTTTATAAGGCTTGCTTTCTTTTCCTCCTGTCTTTTTTTTTTCTCCCCACCTTTTTTTTGTCTTTATCTTTCTTTTCTTCTGCTGCCCTCCCAGCTTTTCATTACTGTCATCTTTTTTCCCAGCCCCTGAACCCTTGATGTTGTTCTAATTGACAGACGGGGTTTAAAAGCACATTCGAAAGCGCCTGTCTTTTTAAATAGACTCCTGTCTCATCAAAAGATGTACAGCAACATTCCATTAGAGCACATCATTTGAAAATAGATTGGGCTTTTAGCAACTGCACTCATATTTTTATAGTTAGGCTGTTCTGCTGGGATCGTCCATCCTCCTTGCCAGCCCCCACCGTCTCCTCTTATGGGGAGGGAAAGGGGAAAAGATACTAAAGAGAGGTGAATGAATGTCTTGTTTTGTTTGGGGTTTTCTTCTCTTTGTGGCTTTTGGGTGCTTGTTCTGCATGTTTCTTTCTCATGGCCAGGGCACTGAAGGTTTTGGAATGGGGATGCAAAATGCACGGATGCTGACGTAAATGGAGACGTGGCTAAAGAGCAGCAAAAAACTGGCTCTGGTTGCACCGCATTGTCCGGTATTTTGTGAATGGGGATTCAGCCATGGCTTTCTCAACCACTTAGTGCACAGGGAGTTCAGAACCCGCTCTGCAGTAAGGCAGACGCAGAAGTGGTCACTTAGAGAGAGCTCTGCCCCACAGCCATGTACATGTGAGCTTTTAAACAAGATCTGGATATCAAAACCACGGTAACTGCTGGAGCTGAAGGGCTGTGTGGGGACAGCAGGCTTCTGGAAAAAATCCAGCAGTGAAAAAGCCCTGAACACATGTTGACCTTTGTCAGCTGAAAGCTAAGTTGGCCACAACTGCTGTGGCTTTTGAGTTGTGAGGGGATGGAAAGGGAAGATCAGCACCACCAGTGAGGGCAGGCTCTGGGTCATGTCACATGTGTGACATTGTTCACTGTCCCTGCCCCTCTGCAGCCACTTCAGCAGCTGTGATACTGCAGCAAGCAGGAAGACTTTAGGTGTCCTAACAAGAGAGTGAAATGTCTGAAGGAATTGGGAGCCCGGCAAGGTACAGAAACCCTGGGCTTCTCCTGGTGGGACAGAGAACTGAGTCAAATCTACACTATCCTCCCATTTTCTTCTGGGTGGCTGTGAACATCTGCTACAATGTGCATTTTTCCTTATTGCTTGGAGTGATGGCTCTGCTCAGTTTTTACATTTACAACATTAAAGACGATGGAGATGGAAAAGGTCTTGCAAAGGTCTATTAGATTATGTAGTTCCTTCCGTTACCTCTACAACCCCTCCAAATATTGTGTAATGAAAATTATTGTGTTCCTGAAATTGCTGAAGTTTAATTACCATTTACTTGGTAATCATATTGAGATGTACCAATATACTTTACGAGGTCATCATTTATGAACTACAGTTCCTTGCTGTTCAACATCAGGGCTACTTCTGTCACCACCAGCACAACACAGCAATTGCTCTTGCTTAGCCTGAAGGCCCCTATTGTTTTACATTCAGAAGAAAACTGGTCCAGACTCGGAAGTTGGATCCAATTTAAACTTTAAATCTGCTAGAAGTGCTTAGGACTGGGCATCTAGTGTGTGCTGAGAAACAAAGACAAGGTCTCCTTTCTGGAGTCAGAGGTGGTTTTTGTCCAGAGGCAGGAGCATTCGGAGGGCATGGCACCCATCTCTGCACCATGTGCAGGGACTGTTTGCTCCCAGTTTCTATGACATACTCCATCCTCTTAAAACTCTGCTGAGGGAAAGAGGAATGGCCAGTTCTGACTTGCAAAGAAGATGGATGTGCAGGATATTTATTTACTGACTTTTCCAAGTCCTGGAAATCTGCCTTCATATACACTGTCCCTTCAGTCACAAGACAGTCTGTTCACAGGTCCTTACTGTTTCACCCAGATGTGTCAGTGGAAAACATAATTTACCTTTGGGGCTAAGCTTTCCTTCCCAAGCATAGGTAGTCAAAAGCTATTCCTGTTCTAAGCCCAGCATTGATCAATACCTGGGACTTAATGATCCCCTCTCTCCACACCCCAGCCCAAGTTATTTACTCTTGCTATGCCACTATTAAGTCTGACAGGTATAGAAACAGTAGGTACAGTTTTCAGTCCTGACAAAGCAAGAGCTCAATGCTTCCCTTTTGCTTTCCCTGTCCCTGTTTCACGTGTAGTAATGATAATCTCTGTGGCTTTGTTGGATCCTCACAATAAACGGCTTCTCAGGTTGATTAAAAGCTCTACACTTGGCTCCGGCTGTGCATTGATTTTAGCTGCTGCTTGTTGTTTTGTGTACAGCACATCATAGAAATCAGAGGTGGAAAAGACCGATTAGGTATCAACTTAAAAGTCTGAGTCTCCCCATCCCCCCTCAATCATCTGTGATCTAGCAGGGGATTATTCATGGCAATGTATTTGTGGCCATTTTTCCCACTCCCTTCACAAATGGCCCAGGATCCGTCCTTCCCCCACAGGACCCAGTCTCCCCCAGCTGCAGTGCTGGCATCAGCAGGGAGGCTGGTTCCTGGCCTGTTGCTCCTCTGTACTCAGTACAGAATGTCTCTCTAGAGCCTTCTAAATACAGATGCTTCCTTGGGGTTCTCTTCTCTCAAAGGAAGACAAACAGCCCAAACTTTGAAGCTAATGGGTGTTTCCGTTACCCTCAAGCAGGATGCTTAGGTTTGTACAGAGAGCATCCCCACCCTCCCTATCCTTTTACACCAGCCTTTTGAGAACCAGCTTTCCTGCACAGGTGACTAGGTTGGCTTAGAGGATTTATCCTTGTTGAAGATGGGAGCTGTTGCCATCGATCCACCCTCCAAGTTCTGATTTCTCCAGAGCAATTCCTCTCTGATGCTGTCTGATTGCCAGTATTTCCATTATCCGAATACTTGGCCAAAAGTTGGACTCAATGACCCTGGAGGCCTTTCCTAACCTTAATGATTCTATACTTGGGAGCCCGAAAACTTTTAAGCTGCTGGCTTAAAGGCCGTTCCACTTTCTGCCTTGCAACATGACTCTCAGCCACTTCAGTAGGATGGAGGTCTCAGAGGAGTTGTGGATGGGAGCAGGATGGGCAGGGCTTCTGTGCTGACCACTTCTTGTGACACACCCGCAGATCAGAGACCTCCTGCAGCCTATTGATTTTTGGGGGATACCTTCCAGCATAGTGCAACAGAAGCAACCCTGCAGAAGTGAATAACTCTCTGCTTGTTTAGCTCCCCAAGGCAGCTTGTGGGAGAGTCAGTGCTGCACAGAGAGGACTGCACTGCACGGCCGAGAGCAGATGCAGGTGAGGCATCCAGTTGTTGGCTGCACAATAAATCCCATCCTTTGACTAAAAAGCAGGAAGAAGGGATAAGGCAGCTGGCAGACAGCTTTTACGCTTCCCTATTCCCAAAAGTGTTGAGCAGCTCTTGGCTTGGACGAGAATATTTTCCATTTCTATTGCCAGTAAAGTGCAGAACAATGGAGAATCATCCCTTGTTTTCTGCATCTCTTCTGAAAAAATAAAGAGCTTCTGTGGACACATTAAATGGGCTTAATGCAGCCAGCACAAGTTCCACACAAGCACCCATTATCTCATGTTTCCCAGTGTTTGGCTCTAAGCCTGCAGAGACACCCAGCCAAGAGGAAACAGGCCCTGAATGTTCACATCAGGAGGGACAGGTATCTCCTACAGTGAGACCCACAGCCCTGACTGTCCACCTTGGAGACCTGCAGAAGAAACTGTGGCTCCTGCACAGCCTGTAGCCCTGGTTTCCTTCTCAAGAACAGTGTGGTGCAGGGATGAGGAAGCACCAGGCTGGCTCTGGATGGGATTCAGGAGGTGTCTGAGGTCTGCCCTGGACATCAGGCCCCTGAAGAGCACTGCAGAACCACAGAGACTGGGATGGACACGAGACAGAGAGGGAAAACAAGTCCAGTGGTGTAACCAATCTGTAGGAGGAGCACCAATTCCCTGGAGAAGCAAGGGACTGTGGTTGGAGAGATAGCAGGCAAGCAGTTTCCCAAGGCTATTTGTTCATCTTATTTCCAGGCTAATACCCAGACCTTCATGCTTGCTGTGATTGCTGCCTTTCTGAAATCAGCTCTATTACCATCATTGCTTGGGTGTATTGAAATAGAAAAGGCAGAGATGAGGGGGAGGGAAATGGTCACATTTATTGCTGGACACGCCGTGTTTCACCATCACTCACTGCCCTTCCTACTGCAACCCTTCCCTCAAACTCTGCCACTGAGCTGCTCAAAGCCCCAGGCACCAGCACCAACCCATCCACGTGAAAGCTACACAGGCCCCCACAAAGGCGGGAGACCTGAATGAACGTGGAAATGAACAGGCACCTTTACCAGGGCCAGCTGGTAAATAAACCCACTTCAGCCACTTCTAAAGCCTCTTTGGAGGCTCTGAGAGGGGAGTTCTCAGTGCGTTGGAGGAGAGACCAGTAATGGTCTCTTCCTTCAGCTCCTGTGTACTGATGAGCTGCACACAAAACCAACGTGAACCAGGGAAAAGTGTGAGTTTAGCAAGAGACTTCAGAAGAATTCCCAGCCATTTGCTCTGGCATGTCAATGTGAGAGCAAAACTTTTATCTCACTGTGCACGGGTTTATGTATGTGCTGTAAAACCACTGTGTTATCACTTGAAAAGTTTGAAGAAGCTTGGTAAAATTTCCTCAAGCCTTTCTTTGAGGCCGTGTCGACGTGGCTTAGCTAGAAATTGGAAACTCTTGGCTGGTAACTTGTTTACTGACGATAGTTTCCACAAATAACTATGTATTTTATTTCTTATCATTTCAGAAACATCCTGTTCCCTAATAAATATTTCCACCTCTAACCACAGAAAGGGCTGATATTATCCTCAGCACAATGTAGGGCAGTGAAATCACTGGTGAGGAGAGAGGATTGAGCCAACCAGGGTATGCAAGGTGGAAATGAGAGAGACTTTGGGGAAAATCAGCCACTGACAAAATTGGTTGGATATTTCTGGTAGGTGGTAGGAGCTGGGAATCAGTTTTGTTCACCGTTCTTTCTTCTCATTAGTGACAGCCTACACCCACATGAGGAAAATCAATAAATTAAACTGCTTCTGAGAGGCAGCAGACTTGGTATCTCTGCCAGTCACTGGCTGGCTGTGTGACCTGAGGCTCTCAGCCATAACAAATTTCTCTTCTGCTTTCCTATAAGAAAGGAGGCAGAGGCAGGCTGTAAAGCATGCTGGAAACTGCAGATGAAAAACACCAGCAGATCAGAGCTCGACTTGGTCTCTCTGATAATACATCAAGAATGATTATAGTTACTTCAAAAGGTTTTCCACTGGTTCACAGACAGTCTTAATTTTTGTTTGTGTCTCTTTTTGGCATTTGTCCAAAGTAACTTTATTTTAGACAGTGATGTTTCCACTCAATTTTCTAGCTTTGTGTTTTCTTAAGCAGACAAAAAGAAAAAAAAAAAAAAAAAAAAAAAGAGGCACCAAAAAAAAACAAAAAAAAAAGAAAAAAGAGGCACCAAAAAAAAGCAAAAAAAAAAAGCATGAAACCCCCACATAGCTTACCTGGCTGATGGGGAAGAGTTGAAAAGTTTAGATTGCCTCCACACATGTCATATCCTAGCTATTGACAGCAGTAGGGTTATCATCTTTACTGGGAGCCTCTGCTGTTTTTTCTGTCCTGTTTCTATCAAAGTTTCCTTGGATGGTTTTAGGCTCCTTTTCTGCCACCCAGAACGTCAATGGCTCTGCTGTGCTTTTTCCCCAGCCTTGTCCTCCCTTTCACAGCCTCAGGGTCATGGCAAACTTTTGCTATTTTTGCGGCTGAGCTACAAGGTATTCCCACCAAAGATTTCCACACTGAGGCTCCTCTAAGATTTTTTTTCCCTATGTGTGTGAACTTGCATCAGACCGTAACCTCCTGTCAAAATTTGACATTTATCCTCCAGTAGGGTGAGGGATGAGAGCCTGGGTTTTGGTTTGCACCAAAATATACACACAGGACCCAGTTTTCTCTGTGCCAACAATGGTTATCATCCTATGGTAGACAGCACACGTGTGCTGGTGAGGTGAGGCCCTTTCCTAGGACTGAAGAGCAGTCCTAAGAATAATAGTAATAATTAACTTTTATGTCTCTGAGACCACCAGGTGGGCCACATATAGATAAACTGAGAACACTTGTCCCAACAGATAGTACAGACACTTCAAGTAAGAGAAAATGAAGGTCTGTGAAGATCTTCAGTAATAAATATAGAAAAGGACTTTTCCCCTTGCTGGACCTTATGCTACTTTAATAAAATTAATTTCATTACAGCTTAAATATGAAGACCTACTGGAAGATCAAATTTTGCATATAATGCCCTAGACTGACAGCAATGTGTTTGCCATATAGTTAAACCAAAAGATTAAAGAAAAGCTCCAATTTTCAGGTAACTATAGAAGCATAAAACTAACAATTTAGTGGATTTGGACAGGGTATTTTTTCCTTTTCATTCACTTGGCTCTAAAGCAACCTCATCTTAAGAAATTAAATTTGACAGGCGATTAGTCCATAATGTGGCGCAATCACTACTAGTATTTGAAGGAAAAATTGAAAACAGACTAGATGTTGAACTCTGAAATGTCTGCTTCAGATTTTACAGGCAGGGACTTCGGTTTTTTTGTATCAAGGGCAGGTGACTTGCAGAACAAGCTAATCTCATGCCCCGAGGCCAGATAGGCCGGTGAGGCTAGCTGTGGTATACAGTGGTAACCAGCATGGGTTGGCTTTTACCTACTGGGAAGTTTATTGCTGCTTCACTGTGTGGTAAGTGAACTCACATTCTTTAGAACAGATTATAAAGTCCAAGTCTCCTGCTTTTATTATTCTGCAGTAAGTTGTTTTCTGCCCCAAATGCTTCTTTTACAGCAACAGTCTGAAATGCGCACTTGGGGAGCTAGGTCCTGAATTGCAGCTTATATAGGTGCTCCCAAACTGCTCCATTTCCAGTCTGAAGTTTGCATCTGCACTTTTGTGCCTATGAACTGAAAAGGGAAGTGATGGAGATGGCTATGAAATCATTTCAGACTCACTTTCCAAGCAAGGGTCCTGCTGCTTTGGAGTATTGCTCCTCTGGCTGTGAAATGTCCTCACTGCAATGCAGAATTGTCACCATCCCTAGCACAGACCAGTCCCTCTTCCCACTGTGCCTTGCCTTCATGGGCAAATGACTTACAGTCTGTTTCTTGATAACTATAATATAACTACAATTTACAGAGAAATTCCTCAGCACTACAAGTGTTTGTGAACTGGGAAACAAGGTGTGCAGTGATGAGGAGGGCAGGATGATGAAGTAAGCAGGATGTTTTCTGGCACAGGGACTGAACAAGGTACAGTGAATGTTCACCCACAGTAAGGACTGTTCACAGGGTAGGGGCAACAAAGAAACCCCAGAGCACTCAGGTCTCCTGCCACACTCCTGGGCTGTTTTTGAAGTTCTCAGCCAAACTGGACAAATGTATAATCATGGATAGGGGCCAGTTATCTCCATGAAGCCTCAGCTGGCTGGTTGGGAAGAGTGGTCAATGCTTTCCACTGCAAACATTTTCCATGAAGAATCATGAAGCTGCTTTCAATGCAAAGTCAACCCTCAGCAGCATCTCCAGGACGGTTTGGGATAGGGAAGCATTAGATATGAACCAACACATGTGACACTCTGCATCAAAAGGATGAAGAGAGCTCAATAGCATCAACACCCCTTATCTTTTAAATGAGTAGAGCTCTTCTGTCTTTGGGCATTCAGACCAAGTAGAAGCTGGACAGTGTCTTCACTTTTCAGAGTTTTCCAAGTTTCTTCCTTTTTGGCAAGAAAACACCCAGGAAAGCAGACAAGAGTTTTTCACCGTACTGACACCAAATCCAGCTACCAGTAATAGGGACTATTTTATTACTTTCAGTCAAAAATCCTCCCTCCCTTGCTCTGCAACAGGCTAAAAACAGCCTGCAGCCTCCAGTGCCCTCCTGGAGTGACTGCATGGCTGTGCATGGAAATATTCTCCATCTATAGCCTGAATGCCTTGCTGGATGAGAAGGAGAATTTTTAATGTCTGGTATAAATTGTTAATTTAGTGACAATCTGGATGTAGTTAACATCCTGGAGTAAGTCAGGGGTTTTTTCCTCCCATGCCAGCTTTTCCTAGTAAACACTGATAACACTAAGGGCCTTTCTTATCATTCATATTTTGACAAAACCATTTTGTGTGCTCCTCAAATGCCACAGCTGAGTTGCTAACTCATCTCAGGCAGTTGATGCAACAACAGGAGAGAAAGATAAATGTACTGATGCTTACTGCAGAGATTAATCCCTTCTTGTCCCCTCATGTCCAGTCCTCTCCAGGCACCAGGTCCTACCTCCCACGTTTTCTCTGATGGGTTCAGAGGTCACCCAGCTGCAGAGCATGCAAGAACTCATGCAGGATGCAAACTTAGAGGTCTTCTTCTGAGAACCAGCTCCAAGAGAGATGAAACCTTTGCCCTTATCAGTCATAGCAGGATGAGACAGTCAAAGCCTTATTCCCACTTAGGAAGAGAGGAGGTGCAGGCTGGGCTTTTCTTGATCATGGTTACAAGGACCAGCTCTAAACTCTCCACATACCTCAGCTGGGAGGGAGGAGGCTCCAGACAGAGGCAGGAGCTGGTGGAGTTCACCTGTAGATCCCAAGGTTCCCACCCAACCCCTGAGCCCCCAAGCATCCCAACCAGAAAGCATAAATTGATCTCACCTGGTAGCTGGGCCTGCCCTAGAGTGCTCTTGAAGGGGATATTCCACCTTGAGCAGATTGAAGCTCCTGTTGGACAGATGGGATGTGAGAGGGCAGCCTGATGAGCTCTTTAACTTTTACTGGTTTCCCTCTTCCAATCTCTCAGCTATTTTAGTTCCCCTTTGAAGGCAATAAGAGGAGGGCTTTTACTTCACCAGGCTCATCTGAAATCCCAGTGAAGTGACTGAAACTTAATATTCTCTGTGATTGCTGATTCTGGTGGCTACTTTCTGACTTTGATGGCTTTTGGGTTTCTTTCTGTTTAGTAAATGTGTGTGCTTGTTTCTCCTCCAGCACAATAGACAGACAGATGGCTGTGATGATTTTGCTAGGCCAGAGCACTCTTGGCTGGATTCCCCACGTAAGTAATGTGGTGGTGACTTTGTAGTGTTTCCTCTCTACTCCAGTGCTAAGCAGGGAGGAAAAATGAGAGGGATTTATCAAAGGGTAGAGGAAGGGGAAAGTCAGGTAATGACAAAGTTGGGGAAATAATAACAGTATGGAAGATTTTTTACAAGGTTTTTCCTTGACTAACCTCAGCTGGGCTCATCCTAACTTCTGGAAAATTGTAAAACAATGAGAGGAGGTGGGGGAAAACAACAACTTGGTGGATAAACGTGTCCAAAATTTTTCTTTCATTTTGCAAATGCCATTAAAAATTGGGACTGAAGAAGCAGCTTAGATATGACATTTCAAAGGGGGCTGGGGATGGAGAGAAATTGCAAGGTAAACAGGACATTTTCTATCTTTCCCCTACCTCCAGCCTGTGTGCAAGGAAAGATAACAGCAGCAGGAGGAAGCAAAGTCTGCCATGGAATTTAGCTCTTCTTTTTTCTCTTGTAACAGGGAGAGAGGGAGAGACCACATGTGCTTCTGAGGCATCTCTGTCTGCTTTGAACCTTATCAACAGGGACTGTGCAATGCAGTTTCTCTTTCTGCCTCTCTTCTAACTTTTGAAGCAAAACACTTACGTGCAAGGAATGTCAGAGCATCTGACAGCCAGGAAGAGAGGGGAGAAACCAAGGAGTAGGGAGGAGGGGGCTATTGGTTTCCCTCCTCCTCCTTGCTTCTTTTTTTTTTTTTTTTTTTTTCTTTTTTTTTTTTTTTGATTAAAGAAAGGAGGAAAGAAGAGAACAGTATAGAGATGTCTTTCCCACCCCTCCCTTAACAAGTCTCAGGAGCATGGCCTGTGTTGAGTCAAGCAGATTGTTAAGGGAGAATGGCTGTCAATGGGATCTCAAAGATGCAATTCTTTTTTCAGGAATAAAGGAAAGAGAAAAGGTCTCTTGTCACAGCTGCTCACTGTTTATGAAATGTTTTGCCTCTGTGAGACCTACAGGGAATCTGGGAGTGTGCTGAATCTGTTGATCTTCCACATTTGCTTTGGAAAGGATCCCTTGCCACATACTTTTGCAAGTAGAGGCAGTTTGTGTATGCATCACTACTCACTGTTTGTCAGGTTTGTATACTCTATTAATAGGCATTCAGAGAGGCTCCACAGTGGGGCAGATAGGTGTAAAATAGGCGAGGAGGGAGAAGCTGTGGTTTGCAGGGGAGCCATAGGATGGGGGGCACACCTGAAAGACAGGCCAGAATTAAAATAGGAGCCGACTTCAGCTTGGATACAAGAAAGGATTCTTGGTATCTTGCACCATGCTTTCATTGTGCCCTGGCAGAGTTTAAAGGAGTTAGGCAGAGGTTCAAATCAAAATCCCAAACCTGGACTTGGAAGAAGCTTGGAGCCAGATCTGAGCTTTTGCAGATGGTCCCTCTATATATAATGAGGTCAATCAAAACATCTGATCTCAATACCCTTGAACTTCTGGAGCTGGGCATGAATTTGAGCCCAGGCATATGGGATCATCTGGACTGTGCAGTGGTGTCTGCCAAGTGCTTTTCTTTCCTGGCAGGCTGGCTAGGTCCCAGTACTGTTGAGTTTCTTTAGATGCCTCAGGTATTAACCTAAAGAAAAGGAGCCTTTCTGGACAGCCTTTCCCGCAGGTACTTTGTGATTCATGTCTCCTTTCAGGAGAGGAGCTAAAGATGAAAGGAGGGGATGACTTGTTAAGCATCTCTTGTTTTAAGAGAAGCCTTGAAAAGACTGTCCTTTCTCAAAGCTAAATTTCCACATGTGGGAAACTGGGCACTGGGAAGGGCAACTCTTCTGAGGTCAGCCAGGCTCAGAGCAACCAAAACTGCCAGACATCTGGTTTTGTTGCCATTTCAACAGGACAGCTTACTCTGCTCAGGAATTGCTACACAGTAATAATGAGGAAGGTATAAAAGTCTCAGGGTTAAATGAGGACTGTGCCTGTGTGCCCAGGGTCCTGCAGGTCTGCTGCTCTATGGTGGGACTGAACATCCAATCTGATTTATCAGCTACCTCTTGAAAGATGACAAAATTTGCTGCTGGGCTTGCACTGCTGTTATTAGAGAGCAGCATGTGTGTGGAATAGATAAACCAGGCTAGGAGGAGTTTGGAAGATGGGGAGTATTACTTCCAGTAAAACAAAGCAACTCTGGAACATTACAGCCCCCTCCAGTGACATGGCAGGAAAGGGAATGCACATCCAAGATGCTGAGGGCAGTGCTGTCCACCACCAGGTTAGCAGAGAAGATATGGACATGGCACGAGTCTCAGGGGCTTGAAGGTGGGTAAAGGAAGCTTTGGAGCAAGGGAATGGGGAGGTCATTGCAGAGAACACTATCATGCAGTGATTGCTGCAGGCATGCGAGAGCAGGTGGCTTCTTTTTTTCTGTGAGAAGTGAGAGAAGTGGTTTTGATCTTTCAGGGGCACCAGGCTCCAACTGGGTCATTTGAAGTCTATTTATGGTGTTGTTTATACTGCACCACACTTTTCAGTCAATCTGTGTCCCCAACTGCTGCTCATGGAAAAAAAGGATTTCAAGAGAAGGAGGTGTTTGGACTAATAGAGGGGGAGGGCATGGATTGCATGCTGTGTTCAGCCGTGAGACCGCTAAAAATGGAGAAAGGTGGGAACTGGGGAGGGGAAGGACCAAGCCAGGTGAAGGTATGTGTGGAGAACAGCTGTTAGATGCTGTCTTGGTTTTGAAAGACAGGTGCCTGCCAAGGAAGGCAGGAGCTTCTCTTGGAATAGAAAATGTAAACCCTCTCCCTCCAAATTATTAAAAGGGGCTCTCAGGCAAAAAATATGAGGATAAGAATAACAGTTCTTTAATATGTATAAACAAAATAAACTAAAACAAACAAACAACAAAAAACCCCCAACAAACTATAACTTAATAGGAAAATTAGAAAATGCAGTATTAAACAAAAAAATAAACCCTGACAGTTAGAATATAACCTGACACCCTGTCAGTCAGGGTGTTGGTAGCAGTTTAGTTGGAATGGTGGCTCCAGTAGTGCTCCTGGAGTGACAGATGGTTCTGCTGAGGCAGAGACCCTGTAGAAGGGCAGAGTTTTCTTCCAAAATGGTCTAGTGGTGATGTTGAAGGGTCTGGTCCTTCCTCTAAGAAATCCAATGGGAGAGAAGGCTGCTCCTCTGGGAATCCATTAGAAGGCAGATGCCTGTTCTGTCCAAATGCCCAGGTTATATCCAGGTGGGAATGCTTGGCTCCTCCTCCTGGGCAGAGCTTCTCACAATGGGCTGATGTCATTCTCTGAGTCATGTGGTGGATCCTCACAATGGGCTGATGTCATTCTCTGAGTCATGGGGTGGGTCCTCACAATGGCCCATTAAACACAAAGGGCTCCCGGAGGGAGTTATCTATGACTCATAAGGCAAGGTGTTAATGGCCCATTAACAGGAGATGGTCTGGGGGAGGAGGTAAGGAAAACACTGCCCCTCCTAATTTTAACAGTTCATGAAGATGGAGATAGAATACAGACCTTCTGGAATATGTTACATTGTAACCTAGGACAGATGCAAATGCAGGGGGGACAACACTCTAACCCAAGTGCCATCCAGAAGTTCATCTCCGGCCAGGTTTCAAGAGGACCTCCTTTCCCCTTCCTGCTTTCTCACTGGGCTGTGCTGCCCTGTGTGGGTCTGGGATTGCTGCTGTTTCCTCCAGCTGTTTGGACTCACACATCTGGACTTGGCTTTTGCTGACAGTGATTTGCAGTAGATTGGGTGGCTCCCACTTAGACTGGGACCAGTTTTGTTGATGCCTCTCTCAGCTGCTGTCTTGGTATTCTCTGGCACTGCCTTGAGGAGCAGAACTCTTCCCTGCATCCAAAACATCCTTAGAGCAGCAGCCATCAGAGAGCCAGGGTGATGTGGCATCCATGCTTGCTCAGTGTCCCTGGGAAGGCTCTCTTCTCCTGCCAGCACCTCCCTCCCCAGGGCCTATCTCTCTCCAGCAGTGAAAGAAAGAAGGGTAAAATCCCTCCCTATCAATCCCAGACTTCTCATTACACTCTGCTTACTGGGCTGCTCTTTTTTTGTAGGAGGGGTAAAAGACGTCTGAGAGATGAACAACAGAATGGGGATCAACAGACTCGAGTAAAGGAACACACAGGTACTAGAAATGTCTTTCAAATAGGAAAAAGGGCACCAAGTCCCCTCCAGGTAAGTTTAGGGTGGCAGTTAAGATGTTCTCATCATTAGATCCATGATGTTATGTCACCACCTCCTCTTCAGAAGGGACAGGAAGGCCAAAGTTGAGCTGAATGACATGGTGCTGGCAGTAACAGAGGTCTGGGACTCAATAGTTCAGGAAGCCCTTTCCAGCTGAAATCCTCTGAAAATTAGCAGTGTGCTAGAAAGGTCTGAGGAAGTTAATGGGAATTCCTTTAGATCACGTGAATTCCAGGTGGGCTGAGGATGCAATACACCTTGCAGGGCCTTCCAGAGGGAGCCCCCATGGATGCAGCTGATGGGTAAATGCTGCAATTTAACACCATCAGAGGAGATCTGGCTGTGAGCCGAGCTGGCTTTTACCTGCACACAGGTTGGGTGCGTAGCAGACCATGCCCATTAAGGCACTTGGTATGTTTGCTAGCACAGCAGCTGTGTCCTGCAGTCAGTGTACCTAAAATAGAAGACTTTTTAAGCCAGACATTCTGTGTATTGTAAATTCAGCAGCACTCCAGGTGCGTCTAGGCAGGGTGCATCTGTTAAACCTAGTGCAGTGATTTTAAAAGATCACTGGATTTTGCTTGTGCTAAACTCCATGTGTTCTTTTGCATTTTCTTTTCACAGTAAGCCAAGTGTAAACAGAAATAATACTCAGGATCTTCTAATTGCTGTAATGTGTAATCTGTGTGCAAAAGCACCATTTGCGACAGATTTTCTTAGGAAGTGAAAGGTAAAGTACAAAGTCACTCCTGAAATGACTCGGTTCTAGGTGAGAAATTGAAACACTAAATTAACATGACATCAGGCACTTCAGAATGGCTATGGATCTAGTAAAGAAAATAAATAGGGTAAAATTCCTATAGGACCAGTAGAGACCAAACATACCAGATCCAAGTGCTACCCAGGACTGTGGGTAACCTAGCTAATATTTACTTTGCTAGCAGCCATGTGTGAAATCAGATATTTTCACAAGCATTTCAGAATTTGATCCTGGCTGATACTTTGGCATTTGCAGTGAAAATCGCTGTTTACTAAGGAAAATATCCCCAGGACTGCAACAGGGATACAAGTTTTCTGTCTGCAGAAAGTGTTGAAACAAGATGCAGAAGCAAACACCAGGGACACTATTCACTACAGAAACAAGCTCTCCTTCCAACACCTTTGAAAGACGTGTGAGAAGGAACATGTGGCAACATGACTCATAATAATGCTGCTTACCATGGTGCTTTTCGTTGGGAAAATAAAATGAACATGTTATATGTTTATTTTGCTCTTTATATCAAATTACCTGTTGTTACTTGACTCTTCTGAGCTGCACAAAGACAAAACATTCTTCCTACAATGCAAGCAGTGAAGTGCCTGCCATAATCAAATAGTTTCTTACCTGCCTGTGAAGTTTGGGGTTAGAGTCAGGTGAGGAGACAAGAAGGGGTTTCCAGAGGAGGGGAGCAGGGCACAGTTACAGCAGTGGGGACGTGGGAAGGCTGTAGAGGCTTAGCCCTGAGCAATGCTGTGAACTACTCTGCCTCCTTCTGCTCCTCTGCTCTCTCCAGAATTGATAACTAGAAATAGTGCAGTCCTACTGAATGGGTCAAATGAGCTTTTGAGTTCTCCCTTTCCCCTAAATCAGCGAATCTGCTGTGTGGGTAATTAGTTTGCCAGTCTCATCCTGGTAGCACTGCCTTTGGAGTGTGACATATTCAAAGAGGTTGTGAGCTCATTGTTTCCCCCACCCTCCCTTTACTCTTTTTTTTTATGTCACAAGTGTTCTGTTTTTTAATGATGCCCTCCTCCAAAACAAATTGACTCGGGCAGTAATTTGTCATGTCGTCTTCAGTAAAATTTTGAACAAAATTGTGGAAGATTCATGGAGGAGCAAAAGGACCACATCTTTTATGCATTTCAGATGGCAAAGTATAAATCAAAATGCCCAGGGACCTGTTTGCAGGAAGACAACAAGAAAAAAAAACAAACCAAACCATAGTGAGTAAAGTTAGACTGTATCTGTGTCTGATCCTGCACTGACTAGTCTGGGATTTAATTTTTAATTGTTCAGGGACATACTGTCTTTATATCAGGGTGGATGCAGTAGATAAAACAGATCTGATAGAGACCCAGCCCAAACTCTACCGTGCTTATAAAATCAGGGTAAAAGTTATACTCTAAGGGACACAGGTAAAAGGCTTCATGATGAGGGAAAGGAGATCAGGGTTAGGACCTGATGTTATAACTGCTTTAAGGGGTTGAGCGTTCTTAACCCTGGTGAAAAATGACCTCCCTCAGATGATTTTGGCCTTGGGTAAATTTAGCTTCAAAAATCTTCTGCATATCTCTTTAGTGGGAATAAGTCCCCTGCTCTGAATTGAAGGTCTGAAACCATTTCAAAATGGAGCAGTTAATCCCATCAGAAGTGAATGGGAACTGGCTGAGCAGTTTCTTATAAATCACCTTTGCAATCTGAGGGTGAAGCCTCTCCCTCCAAACTTGGGCTGATTCCCACTTTCCCAGTGTCACTTGCCCTGCTGGTTTTGAAAGCAAAAGCTTTGGGAAGGGGGATTTCCTCATCCCTCGTTCCTGAACAGCCTCCAGCCCCTGTGGCCTCGATGTGTGCTTACAGCAAGCACAACATTCATAAGAGGGGGAGGGCTGGCTCCATCCAGCTGCTGGGATGTTCAGCAGGTGGATCTGCATCTTTTGCCTGCCTGGACATCCATATCTGTATTACCACACACCTTGAGGAAGTATTAGGCCAGCTCTGTGTGCCTCTGATCAATCCCCTACTCCCCTCCAGTTGAGGTTGCAGGCACAAACTTCCTCACATAGCCTCCTTCTTTTTTCTTTATCCCTTTTTCTAAATGCACGATCAATCTATTTTAAAAGTACACACAGCTATATTGTACGAGAGATTAAACAGCAGCATAGAAAAAGATCTCTTGTGGGAAAATCTGATTATACCCTTTTAGGAAGGTTTCCTTGTTGAGAGTCAGCCTGTATATTTCCACACTGTATTTGAAGGTCACTCATTGTCTTATACCGCTTCCTACAATAACATTGAGAAGAGTATGATGAGATCTCACAGTCACCAGAGAGCTCATTTGTTCAGCAAATCCAGCCATGACCCTTTCTAATGTTTCCTCTCCCTTCTTTCCCTCACTTCTGCTGGCTTGTTTTTAGCTGAATGCTTCCATATCAATATTCAGGGATGATTTCTGAAATTTGGATAAAGTCTATCAAATCTAGCAGAGACCAGAGTGCCAGGCATATTTGTAGAGTCTAAACAGCTGTCAGCGACTACCAGATCAAAGTCTTGCGGTCACTTCTGCTGCTTCCTTGGTGGGAGAGGTACCATTATGAATCCTTTATTTTACCAAGTACACTTGAATGTGGCAGTAGCTCATGTGTGAAGCTCAGACTGGGTTCAGCTCTGCAAGTGCTGGCACTGAAATTTTTTTGCAGGAATTGGAAGCAGCCTGCAGGGAAAATGAACATACTATGCCATTGCCTGGATTTGGTCCTGGTGTTGGTTCAGATGTTCATGGAGAGCAGACCCCATGGCCAGTTAAAAGTGCTCTGTTTCCTTTTGAGTCCCTTCTCCGTGTGAAAGGCAGAACTAGAGCTTTTCAGTGTATAAAACATTGAATCTGTGGACACAGAATATGTCTGCCTAAGCACAGCCTATGAACACTGAAAAATTGTTAGAAGAAGAATTGTTAGAAATTACTTTAAACTCAGGGATTTGTAATCTTCTGTGGTTGTTCTCCAACAATATTTCTGTCTGCCTTCTGCTTAATGAATTAGCAAAGCTAAGAGAGTATGAACTTTCAGAAGATATCCTTCAGTGCCCCTTATGGCTGATCTGGAAATGATGCTCATTATAGCACCGTGTGAGCAGGATAGGTAACCCAAAGATGTCAGGAAGGGCTGCAGGCTACAAAGCTAACCAAAGGTTCTTTTTAGACATTTTATTCCTCCTAGGGATGGCATTAATAGCACCAGTAACTTTGTAGTGTTATTTAATTTCCAGGGATTGTGCCAAATCAGAGTTTTCTGTGGAAACAGTATCAGCCTGCTCCAAGATCCATCAAGATGCCCAAAAATGACAAATGACAGCAACGGCTGGGTCAGGAGTTTTCCCCTTTCCAGTCTGGGCGGAGCAGAGTTCCAGGCCCTGCCAGTGCCTGAGCTGTAGCAGAGCTCACTCCTGAGAGGGAAAGAAACCTCAGCTGGGGCAGAAGCTTTCCAAGGAGGGAAATGAACCTTTTCCATTCCTTGAGGTCACCCACACTCGTTGCCCAGTGTGCACTTACCCATAAAGTACGTGAAGGGTGGGCATAGACAGCCAAACCAGACGGTGCTGCACTAATGGAGAGCTGCTATCAACAGGTTATATGCAGTGGGTCTAATTACCTAAATATATTTACTGGAGATGAGGAGAATGAGGGTGCCAGGAAGAGGCGAATGGGTGGGAAAAGTTCTTTCAGTAATTGCAATGAAGTGATCCAAAAAAATTCAGGAAACCAGAACCCTGCTTTGCATTCTCTTCCTCCCCCTCTCCCCCCCTAGGTATCATTAGTTTTTTACAAAGGAGCACTGGGGAGATTATTTATCTTTGATCACTCTGGGATCAATCTGCAAATGTACAAGCTTGCTTTAAACCTGTGTTTGCCAACTGTTAAGCTCCACATTACACCCTGGTTTTTAAAGGCCTCAGGAAGATGTAAACTGGAGACAAAGAGGAGATGGATGATTTCAATGAAGCATTTCAGGAATTGTTTGAAGAGAGCAGCTGCCCCCCATCTGATTAGCTGCACAGCACTCTGCTATCTTGATTTCAAAAGCATGTAAGGGTGCAAAAAAGAGGTAGAGAGAGAATGACTGGGGAAGGGAGCCAGCCAGCAGCAGCAGCAATGCTGATTTTTCTCATCCTGTTTATTCAGATGGCTTGTTAGAGATTGTTTTATTCCTGATGCTGCTTCACACTTATTTAATACTTTTTCATATTTTTGCACCTTCCTAAATCCAAGGGTTCAAGATGGCTGTTTTCTGCAGCCAGCTAATACCTTCAGAGCGGATAATCTGGGGATTCTCTATGTTTGATATACTTACCACACTGCTGCTCAACTCCCATGCTGTGCCTCAAATATTTATTTAAAAAAAAAAAAAAAAAAGGAGAAAACCTCAAACCTTCTCCAGGCTGTTTCCTCCACAGCCTTTGCTGCTGAAGCTTCCCGTGTCACCTTCCGTGGGGAGCTTGCGGGATGCTGATCTTTTTGTTTATTCATTTATTTTTGGAAGCATCACTAGCTGTCTCCAAAGAAGGGGGTGAAGGCATTTGAGAGGATGATTTGTAAACATTTATCATGGCTCTGCCCAGGTGGGCAGGCACAGTCCTCACTCTGGAGCCACGTGTGCTGTGTGTGTGATGAACTGCCATGTCCCAGCCCCAGAGTTGGATCTATGCTGGCCATCCTGCTGCAATCTGCATTTTACTTGCCTGAGGCTGATCATGTTTTTGCAGAGGACAGGGCAAAGATCCAGCTTCAACAAAGACTTTTTAAAGTGAGATTCATTAAAGTGTGCCAGGAACTCACTTTCCTTATGTTCAACCAAGGCAGAGAAAAGTGAGGACGATGGCTCTGTGTTTGAATTGCTGCTTTTTTATGGGTTTTTGTTGGTTTGTTTTTTCTTTGTTTTTCTTGAATTACTAAATATTGAGTAACAGAAGTTCATAATTTGAGCAATTTTATCTTCCATGATTTGGAATTTTCCTTATTGACTGGCTGTAAGGTGTGCTTAAAAATTAGACATAATACCACATCTTCAGTGGCCAGAACAATTCTGGAAAACAGACCTTTTTCCAGAACTAGAAGGGAGTCTCCAGGACCCTATGCCACCCCAGATTTTAGGAATGGCATAAGAAAGAAGGACCTGTGTGTCTCTTTCCCGGGACACGGTGTTTTCCCTGTCCCATTCCTTCTAAGACACAGCCCCTGGTGGAATGCTGGCTCCCAGAACAGAGGCAGAAAACCGGCTTCTGGTCCCAAACAGTGTGGAAATTGATGTTTGACCCGGTACAAAATCATGATCCTTATTCCCTGGAGGGGATGAGGCTGCTTTTAGATTTATTAACCTGGATATTTTTTCCTGGCTAGGCTTGCTTGCTCTCCCTCCTGCATGAGCTGTTGGAAAGCATGGTTTTCCAAGCAGTGACTCCCAGATCTGCCGAGTTTCTCAAGGCTGGCCTGGGCAGCACTGAACCTCTGCTCGGACAGGCTCCTCTGTGGTGGTTTAAACCTTCCTTGCACTGTTCTGCCAACCCTCTTTTCTTTTTCTTGATGGTCTGCAAGATGAAAAAAGCTCTACAGAACCAGTGCTGCGGGCAACAGGGACCCTGTGGTTTCCACCAGCTGGGGTGATGTTGATGATATATACAGAAGAGGAAATTGTATTTAACAAAAGAGAAATATTTGTCCTCTCTATGAGATTTTCTCACTCTCTTCACTCCCTTTCTGTTTACTGCTGCAGGGAAGTAGTGACTGGTGGGAAGTACTGAGCTTTGCTCTGCTCTGCTGTCCAGCTCCTGCTTGGGACTGGAGCGGTGAAGCTTCCGTGGGGCTGGAGCTGTCGTGGGGCTGGAGCTGTCGTGGGGCTGGAGCTGTCGTGGGGCTGGAGCTGCTGTAGGGCTGGATCTGCTGTGGGGCTGGATCTGCTGTGGGGCTGGAGCTGCTGTGGGACTGGAGCTGCTTTGGGGCTGGAGCTGCTTTGGGGCTGGAGCTGCTTTGGGGCTGGAGCTGCCGTGGAGCTGGATCTGCTTTGGGGCTGGCTCTACTCCTGCTGCAATGGGAGAATGAAAACTCCACTGAAGGCGCCTTTGTGCCAAAGCCCTACAAAAGGACAACCTCTGCTCCTGAGTGGATGGGTAAATTTTATCTCTAGACTCCGCAAGAGCATCAGGGCGTCTGCCAGAGATTTTCAGCTGCTCTCTGTATTCCTGTTACAATGTT
>VXBU01014877.1:628043-814110 GCA_013400315.1 Bombycilla garrulus
TTTTTTTTCCTTTCTTTACCCTAACTCATTTCGCTGGCACTTTTACCAGCATTTCCTACATTTTTTGAGATGTGATAGTCTGGCTTTCTGATGACCTATCACAAGAGAAAGTTGGGCTACTTATCAGTGAAAGGTACCTTGTCAACCAACTCGGTAGCAGTGTTATATTTAAACAGAAGCAGATGAAAAGCCATGGGGAATAGAAACCACTACTGCAAAGGTATTAAAGAAGATGCTGTTGTGTGAACAGGGATATGGGGGGAGGTGAAGTTGGAGGCTTTGGAGTTTGCTGTGGGCTCAGTGAATAACTTATTCTGTCTAACACTTGCCATGAAATATCCTAACAATACTCAGGCACTAGTGGTAGCAGAGATATTATCACTTGGGGAGACAACAGAAATGGCCTTATCATTTTGACAATGGCTTTTTTCCCATATTATCGCTAAGTAACAATATCTCTATTCCACTGCCACTACTGAGCCATTGTTTTTTGATAAATAGAGTCCTTTTTGTGATTTCTTTTTCCCCACTTGTATTTTATCCTTTGTGCATGTGCGCATGTGAGCAGATTTTAAAAAAAGATGTTCCACCCGATGGTGCAATATTAAAGACTACATCTCTTAAAAACAGAAGAAGCTGTCAGAGGGGGTATCTGCACAAGTGTGTGGTTTGCCTGGTGTATAAGGAACTTGTGGTGCCCTTAGGCTTAAAGTAACTCCATTCTGTCTGGGTCTCCACCCCTTTGAATGAGAAATGGGAGTGTGTAAGAGCTGGAGTACACAAGATGTTAGTACCACTGGTCAGCAGGGATGTCATATTGCATCCAGAACTGCCATAACAAAATCTGCTTGCTTTGGTGCCTGGTTTGTTCTCAGGTGCTCACACAAAGGCACCATCTCCAGCCTGGATACAACTCATACAAATGCAATGCTCTGCGTCCTCCTCAGTGTGCTCCCAAAGTGCTTCAACACTTGAGTCCACATCCCAACTTTCCTCCAGCCCTGAGGTCCCAGATCTGGAAAACCTGGATGGAACAAGCAGAAGTCAAACTGAGGGTATACAGTTCCATTAGGTGTGTTATACAGTGACATATTCACGTTTGATTCAGCTGCAATTTCATCCTCATTTACCCTCTGTTCCCTTTCTGTCCTTTCCCATGTCCATCCCCATGGGGTCTGAGCACCTGACTCACCATCAGTGCTGTGGATTGCCGTCTGCCTGGGCTGTGAGTGTGTTCTCCCCTTATGCACTCATCATCCACAGTGGCCCTGTCTGGATAATCCTCTCTGCTGACACCATCAGCTGCCACTGTCTGGTCTGTGCACAGAGAGAACCTTCCACCAGAGCCATTGCTATGGTTACAGGCATCCTGTGGGCAGTGGGACCAACAGGAGCTATAAATGAAGGTACTACTGCAGTATTTGCATAAAGACTCCCTACCTGCTGTGGAACACTCTCCAAAATCACTCCCACGAGTTTCTGTCACTGCCTTTGCAAATCTGCATAGATGGGACATAGGGACTCAATTTACACTTTCTTGGCTTGGACTCATAGTGAAAACATTTTCCATAGAGGAGGAGAGAAAATTTATCATAGGAGATGACAGTATTCGGCTTGCTTGAATGTGAAATAATAAGAAGGAAGATCAGCTTTTACCCTATCACCACCTTTGCATGCCCTGCTTTGCAGAGAGCCTCAGAGTGCTTGGACCACCAGTGTGGTGAGATACTTGTTAGTCCCAAAAGCTCAAGCAGTGGGGAAGGGAGTCATCTATCATGCCCATGCTCCATCACTTCCACTGCAGTACTAAATGATGCGCTCAAAACCTGCCACTAAATGGAGGGAAAATGTGACCAGCCTAACTGCTATCAGAAAGTTAAATGCTTAAAATAATGTCACCGGAGGATCGCAGAGAAAGGACAGGAGGTAAAGTAGGCTATTTTCCTCATCTGTGTTATTTTTTCCCCCAAACAGAGGAGGTGCATGGTGAAATTAACCTCTACTCCTTTGATATCCTCCCCTTTGCTCTTGTGCACACACACACACTCACTCTCTCTCTCTTTTAAGGCTTATATATTATGAACCAATGCAGAAGGATTTTTCATTAGAAGATATGAATAAGGCTTTAATACAAATCAGTCCAGAGAGTCTTTTGATAGGATTTTAAAATAGTCCCCCTTGTCTCCCTGATGCAGCCACACACTATCTTGTTCCCATGCTGACCTCTTTGTCTTTCCTCATTAAAGAGCTGGTCCAGGCTGCTGAGCCCTCTCTCTTTTTGGAGATTTTCACTGCTTTGTCTCACGTACAGGCACTCCTGCTGCTGACCGACAGTTCCTCATCCCCAGTAATTTCTCCACTGCATTAATTTCTCATTAATCTGCATCATAATTTATGAGTCTTAAATGATGGAAGGCTTCTAGACGAGTGCTTCTCATTTGGCCTGGTGGCTTTTCTCCCTTGCTCCTTCACCCTCATTCTTCAAAAGTGAAGAGACCTCTTGTCCTACATGAGCTGTCTGCAGAGCATCTCTCTGTGGATGGGGCATGTGGGGAGAAACAGGTTAAGCATGGTGCCTTCTGGCTGCTTTTCTTGCAAATGATTTGAGCAAATAAATGCTAGGGAGAAAAGGAACCCACTTTGCTTTTCCCAAGAACTTGAGTAGCTGCTCTCCAAGTCTGTGAGTGTGCAGTGGCTTTGGCAGCCCCGGGGAGTGTTGCCAAAGCATTTTTGGAGTTTGGAGATGTTTCAGCAAGGAAATTTTAAACCACCCCACAGGGATCAATCACATTATTGAGAACAGTGGTGACTCCTGACTGGGTAGGGAGCACAGCCTTCATGCCAGGGGTGGATGAACCACTGGACTGGGCATGTTGCTGTAAGGCTGTGTTAGTCTAACTCAGGGCAGTGGGCAAAGAGAAGATCTGTGCACTCCCTCTGCTGATTTCATGGGACTATGCTGTAGCCCCGTGCATCAAAATTATCTTTCCTTCCATTTTCAGGAGTATGTGTAAAAGAGAATGGAAAATTACTCAGCTTTAGTTACCCACCAGCACTTTTTGTGCTTATCTAAAACTCCTGAATTCATAGAATTTGTGGCTATAAATGGTGATGGATTTCCTCTTCTCTTCTGGTTGTTGCTACATGGCTCTGGTCCTCAGGAGAGTCAGAAAACACAAAGAGGTGGGAAACGTTTTGTTTGGAAGACAAGAGAAGAAAATGCTGAGTGCACCAGGCAGGACTGACTAAGAGCAGCATAAAGTTATGGCAGCAGTGGGAAAGAGAATAGCAGAGTCAAGAGAGAGGAAAGAAGCAATGGGTGGAGGTTGATTATAAAATTCTTTGTGCTGTGCCCTGACTCCACCGGTCCACTGCTCAGTGAAGCCAGTGGAAATATTGTTGTTGACTTCCTGTCAATGCCTTCAAGTTTCAGACAATTAATGCATGCTAAATTTCAGACAGAAATCATTTTCATGGCTCAATAGCTTATGAACTATGAGCATGATTGTCCCACCAAGAAAAGGAAAACTACCTGAACTTTTCCTTTGCAGGAAGAGATTTGATTTCAGGTGAGTTTAGGAAAAGAGGATTTGTTCAAATCTTTATTTTCCTGGTTTCTTTACTATTCAAGATATTCACAAATTGATTCAGATCTTCTCACATAGAGTGTGTGAAGCTGGTTCTAGCTCTCAGGCTGCCAAACTGCCAGAGAGGCACTTTAGAAAAGCAGTGGTGACCAGGACTAACAATAAAGCTTGTTGTTACTGCATGAATATGTAGATGAATATGTAGTTACTCCTGCAGCAACAGGGGAAAGCTGTTTCTTGGGGGGCTGGAAATAGAAGGGGAAAATTGCTCAGCTTTTTAGCCAATGTTTTAAATTGATATTTAGAAGAGCAATTTCTGTGTGGCTTGGAAAAAAAGAGAGTGAGATAGAAAATCTTTATGCGAAAGTCTTTCTGATTCTACTTTGTTAATACTTTAAATCTTTTGAATTTGGGTAGCGTGACTCAAAAGGGAAAATCAGAAATTGTGTCTATGTTAATAGAGCTTTTACAGAGAGCACAAAAGCTTGGGGTGGGAAGAGTGTAAAAATATTTTAATAGGTAACCTTTTATTCAGCAAAATATGTATTACTTCCTATTATGATAAACAGTTTGCATATTTGAGCTGAAAATGTTTATACATATACATTACAATTACATATTCATTTGACTTTATATTACATACACAACTCAATTTGAATAAATGTCTGAAACCAAAGGAATAAATTAGTATTGGTGCTGAGTACTTTCTTTGCCCTTCTCCATTGTGTTGCAAGATTTGCATTTTATAGTTGCACATTAACAAATATGCATATTTCATTATGGTTTTGGATTAAAAGGTTATCATCTCTGTTACCCATTAGTAATAAACAAACACAGACTTTCCATGTGAATTTATCCCTGGCTCAGCTGTTTTCTGATTAGGTTGTTGTCTCTGGATTTCCTTGTTTTATCCTTGTGGAGAATCCGTAAAGCGGTTTCTAAAGTGCTTATTGTCCTCTGGGGAGCAGTGTATGAGAAAGGCAGGGAGGCAAGGAAGAGCCAGAGGCATCCTGAGCTGGTGAAAAGATGGGAAGGCAGGGTCAGGTCCAATCTGCAGCCAGGTTAGAGCTTTGTTTGGGAAGGTGGCCCCCAAATCCCAGGCCTGTGGCAGAGGAAGATCCTTTGGCAAACCTGTTTGAAGGCTAGGCAGGGTCAGAGGGGCAGAAACCTGGTGATGAGCAGAAGCAATTGATCACCCCAATGTCCAAAAACATGAGTGTTTCAAATCAGGATGTTCCTCCTATGCCAGGGTGATCCAAACTCCTGAATCTGCACATAGGGAGACCTTGGATCTGGACAGCTCAGAATCTGGCATCAGCTGGTTGGCAGAGGGGAGGAAGGCATCACAGTTTTACTGGTCCCCACTGGTGTGAGCCCAAGTGGAGCCGTGCATGGGGCACATTCCTAGAGCAAACTGCACTAAAGTGAGCAGCTTGCAGTAACCTCAGCTCTTATTCCTTGGTATCATCTGTGTTCAACCTCTTTTGCAAAACAACCTCTGATCATTCTGTGCCTGCAGGCATTTGTGGGGTGGAGGTAGGGAAGGATCAGGGTTGAAGGAGACCTGAGTGTCTGAGCTGGGGCCCAGGCACTTTCCACCACTCTGGAGTGAGCAGCACGGATTCTGGCAGAGATATTTTGGAGTAGCTGAATTTTGAGGAGAACTAGCATCCAAAAAATAACAAGAACCTCTTTCTCCAGGTAGCACTTAGAGGAGGCTGCCCTGTGGAGTCAACCTGGGCAGAGGGCTATCACCTCCCAGAAGGGAGAGGCTCTGTGCTAAAGCCAGGTGTTATTTACCAAGCTGATGTGGGGCTGGACCAGTGTCCTCTTGCAGTAGAGCTGTGCATGCCATAGGATTATTGACTATGGCTCTAACTGCTCACCTTCTGCAAATAAGCTTCATGTGTAAAAACAAATGGAACTTTTTATTTTTACTTTATTGAATTTTCCTTTCCTTGTCTTTTAATACAACTTTGCTAAATTCAGTGGGTGTAAATGCCTCAAAAGAAGCCATTTCCACTTATTTTTCCTCTTCTTCAGGGGAAAGGAAAATCAAAAGATTCAGTGCTTCTTCAGCAGAAGAAATAAAAATAGAGAATCCCAAGGTGGGTATCTACACAGCTCCTAGGATGCAACTTTGGGCTCATCTGATGTGTCAAAAGTTGTCAGCTCACTGCTTCTGCCCTCTGTTTGCTCCCTAATCCTGCATGCAAGTCCTTTGCTATCCCAGAGCATCTTAGAGATGACATCATGAGTGTTACTGCCCAAAGCTGTCCCCTGCTTAGGCCAGGTCTTTCTACTCTCTACCAATGCCCTTGAGGATCCATTTCCAAGTGCTAAAACAATGTTTTCTAAGTTTTCTGCTCTGTTCCCTGAGAAGAGAGAGTGATCTCCCCAGACACAGGGCAACCCCCCTGTTCATGTTTTGCCTATTCATTCCATCCCAGCTTGGCTATTTGCCCAAAATGCAGAATTTCGTTTCCTTAAGGCAAAAACATTAGATCAGTTTTCCTTCCATTCTTCCTGATCCTCCCTGTATCCTTCACATGGATCCATTGCTTCCTCCCAGCTCTCTGTTTAGGTGGCAGCTCCGAATGGGAATAACCTCTGGGGCAGTAAATGTTTCTCTCCTGATGCCGAACCTGCTGATCTTTCTCAGAGGTGATGCTGTGATGAGCTGCCTGCTCTTTCCATCCATCCTGCCATCCCACCTGGAAGCAGCTCTGGGATGGTAAGCCAATCAAGTGAAGGAGTACTAAAGGTCAAGGGGATAGTAATGCATGTTAATAAAATTTACTCACTGAAATGGGGAATTCTAATAACTCTGTTGCACAAAACAGAGGCTGCAAGGGAGGTTGGAAATATCACAGTGGGAAACTCAATTGCCCCAGCCAATTCAAATGGGATAAAGGTCTTTTCCCATTCAGCTCCCTAAATCATTTCCAAATTGACAGTGACTGCCATCCATCAGCACTGAAGGGTGTTTAAGGTGGCCTGTGGGGCCCTTTTAGGGTCCCTTACATGGAGACCCCACCACAGAATTGTCTCCCACATGCCTTTTGCATGTGGAGCCTTAGGAGAGAGACTGGGTTTGAGCTGCCAGTCCTTGCAGGACTTTTTCAACTACTACACTGCCAAGCCATTTGTGATGGTGATGCGATGTCTGCGATAAGTGCACAGCAGTCTCCTACAAAAGAGTCTGGAGGTGGCAATTCATTTCACCTCGACCACCAAACAACCATCAGATAATTGTAAATTTGGAGTGGAACTAAATAAGAGGTGCATAGCTGCAAGGCTTCATTTCCAGCTACTAATCCTCTTAAATTATTGAGTCACCCTGTAAACTATTAGCTAAGTACTTTGAACAAGAGTCTCTGCTGTGTGTAGCCTCATGTAACTACAGATTTCAGGCGGAATCTATCTCAGTATAGCAATAAATTGACATACTCACGTGACATCTAAACTTTAAGTGCATGCTTGAAACTTGGAGACGCTGTGCAAAGCACTGCTACAGCGCTGCAAAGCCAGGAGGTTTCATGGAACTGAAGAAGTTCAGTGGTTTGCACAAATGGATTATGCCTTTGGACAGGTGTCTTCTACAGATACTGTCTCTATGTACATCAAAACCAGCTCTGATCCATAGCCAGAAGAAGTCTGTAGTCATTCTCTGCAGACCATTGAGAAAAGATTTTCAGAGCTTTAGCACATGAATACTATCACGTTGGAGTTGGTCAAATTATCCACTGAAAATTATTTCTGCAAATGATTTAGCTCCTTTAGCAGTTTCCTCCTTGCCAGACTATCTGCAAGCAGATTATGAGTTTTATTAAAGCGTTGATTACTTGCAGTTTCGCAACTGTTCAAACTATAGTCAACACAACCAAATTCAAATGCTGCTCCATCTCTGAATGGCTCCTACTTGCAATGAGTAAGACCTGTTCCTGATTTACAGCTCGTAAAAGTGGTCATCCATGTTGTACAGTCTTGTTTCTACTGCTGGGATGGATGGGAGGGACATATTAAGAGGAAAGGAACCCCTTTATTCTAAAATTGTCTGGAAGCATGTGGAAGTGCTCCACTATTCCATTGTGTGACTAATAAATAGGAACCATTGAAAAAATCTTGAAGCACACTTCCAGGAGGAATACTCCCAGCTACTTAACAGCACTAGCATCTCTGAAACTCATTTATCCCCACTAATATTCTTGAAATAAACACTCAAGTGTTCATGAATAAACGTATCCTTTCTGACTGATGCAAATCCATTTGTGGCTATACTTTATTCCGAATTAATACTGTAATTCACTCTAATTTATACAAGAAAGGGGAAATTGATGGAGGAAATAATGAGGTTTGGGGTAATGTAAACACATCTCTACAGTCTCATGAAAGACTATTGTAACACCTTCAGGCTGGAAACTGTTTTCTGAAGCTGAGTTGCCCCTGCCTGACACAAGGCTGAGGATATTGTGATGTTGGTGTCCATCACACCTTACAGACATGGATGTTGGTGATGAACCAAACTGTTGGCAGCCAAACTGGGCAATAGGAGGTGGCATCTCCTGGCCATACACTTCTGGGGACACCTTCACATGCCCCTAGGAGCTGTGGATGCCTACAGGTGGGATAATACAACTTCTTTTGTGGTGCTCAGAAAGCATTCAGTGCCAAGTCTGGCAGCAGCCTGCTGCTTTCCTGTTCCACGTGAGGTGACGGAAACCCCACTGAGGCAGTATGGCAGTGGAAAAATCACCTGGTTTCTTCTTGTTACAGAGACTGTCATACTAAGAACTCTTTTTTCTGCCTCTCCATCAGATGCTTTGAATAAATCAAATTTTCAGAAGAGTTAAATGCTTTGATTTAGGAATTACAAGAGGAGGGAGATATGAAACCATCTCAGAAGTACCAGCTACTGAACAGCCTAAATCTGACCCTTGGGCCTTCCCCTGAAGTGAAACTCACTTATTTTTGTTGCCTGAGCTCCATATGTGGCAAGTGACAAAAAAAGACACTTTCTATCCATCAGAACCAGAAATCTGAAAGTGCAAAATATTATGGCCAGAAAGAATTTCTTCAGACCAACAAACACTTTCCTGCATGGTTGGAAATGCAGTCAGGCTAGGTAAGATAAAAAGGAAGGCAAAGAGTAGATAAGCATCAGTCTAATGATAACAATACAATGTTCTCAGATAATAGAAAGATATGACAGCAAACAGTGAAAGGATGAACAAGATAGTTGGGAGAAGAAGCAGGAATATACGAGGGATAATATGTCAGGAAAACATCTGAGAGGACAGGAGCTATTTCTAGGCCACATAAAGTCAACAGGCTGCTCTCTTACCAGGATTTTCTATGGGCATTTAAAAATGTTTTGCACTTATTTGTAGTAATTCTGAATGTTTTTTCTCCTTTGCTCAATCATAGGAAATCAAGCTGAAAACAGAAGAGACACAATTGCCTGGCTTCTGTGCCACAGCATCCCTGTCACATCAACCCTCCTGCCACTGGAAGGGTGTCAGCTGTGGCTCTACGTTTAGGTTTCAGCAGGGCTCCAGTCTTGGCAGTGCGGTGCAAGGACAGTGCTGGCCAAAAAACCAGCAGAAGCTGTGAGCTCCACTGGGCAGCTCCCAGTAAATTCGCAGTCAAGGATTCACTAGAATTGGCTTTTCCCTTTTTCCCATGCATGGTTTGTTCGTTTAAGGTATGTCTCTTCAGTTTTTATATTTGTGTGAAACTGTACCAGGAGCTTCAGCTGTGTGAATGTTCTGGTGGCACCATGCAAATGTCTGTGGGGTGATGAAGCAATAGACAGGGGAAGATGTAGGATTAAAAGGCATTACTAAAAGTGAAGTGGATCATCAATTCCAGGACCCACTTTGCCAAACTGATCCACCTTTGGGTTTGTGCTGTTCTCCACTGTGGCTGTTTCTGAGCACCTTTAAATGGAACTTAGTAACAAAAGTACAGAAGTGTATAGGGTGCATGGATTTTTTGCCTTTTCCAGGGCACAAATCTCTGTTGAGGGTAAGGTTTATATGTTTTTAAGGATGTACTTAATTTTTTTCTGCCTTTCAGGTACCCAGGCTATGGGAATAATATGTGTGTCAGGGAGGAATCAGTACACCAGAAATCATTCTTGTACTGGAAAAACATTTTTCTTCCCTTCCAATCTCCATTTCTTCCCCCATCTTCCAATCTCCAATCAAACATTTATTAAAACAACATTGAATTGTAACACAAACTTGTACAAGCTGTGATGGGACAATGCTAATTTCCCAATTTCCACCGTGGAGGGAGAGACGGGGGGGTTGCAATTTCACGCACACGTTAAAATGCTAGCGCATGGGTCTGGCAGCTAGACCTGAAAACCACACGGGGAAGGGGCAGGGGAGAAAAGAAGCAGCTGTCAACAAGGCTCATGTCCTGCTTTCTCTGCTTTTTATTTCTGGAGTACTTTGGGATAGCCTTCGATGTTTGCTCTGCTGACACATGTTGGCTGCCCAGGGTAGCTGTAATAGGCCCCTGTGGGAGGTGTATAATTGAGATATACAGGCGTTCTGCATAGTAACACTAAGCACTTGTCCTGCTTTGAAAAAAGGCCAAAATAATCCCTCTTCCCTTGCTCTTCCTTTTCTGCCTCTTGCCTCTGGGCAGCCACCGGGGCTGATTTGCAGGAAGGCAGCTGGAGGTTGGGGCAGGTGGCACAGAGCTGCTGGGGTGACACAGTCAGGTGCCTAAAGGGCCAGCAGGCTACCAGAGGGAACTAAAAGAATGATAAAAGCATCCAGTGGATGGAATGACAGTTCAGTATCATATGCCAGTTAAGGCCGTGCTTATAGGAATTTTACAATTTGATGGAAGAAGATCCCAAATCCTGAAGCTGATTTTCCTTCCCTCTTTTTCACTAACCTGCTTTTTCTACTGACCAAAGGCATGTGTCATCTTTTCCATCACCCAGTGAAGCCCCTCCTTTCTTATCCACTCACTTCCTAACTTGTTTTTCTTCCCTGCTCTCATCTAATTCCAGACACATGGGCTTTTCTTCTAGGGCAGTGTCATAATTTTCCAGAGCTTTGACCCATTTATGCTGTCCAGGTTCTTCACTCCTACAAGTGCTAATTCTTCTGTACTAGAAGACCTCATATTAACAAGATAATATTGCTGTTTCAAGCCCAGCTGGGAGATGGAGAGGAGCAGAAAATTCAGAACAGCTGCATGGAGACAGGGCAGTGAGGAGGAATTTTTGCCATAAGCAGATGCCTTGGAATCAGCATTTTGAGTTGAAGCTTGAAGTTTAGGTGGAGATTTGGGAAACTTTAGTCAACATCAGCTTGTCCATAGTTTTGTCAAAAGCTGGATGCTGCCTTGCCAATGCCTGTCTACTATCTAGTAATATTTTAGTAATCTTTTGATGAAGTAATGTGCTCTGGGGCATCACAGCTTGTCTGGGCAAGGACTTTGCTGAGGATTGGTGTTCTCACATTGGAATTATTCAAACTGTGGGGCCCAGGAGTCCCCCCAGTTCCCCAGCAAGCTCAGTCTGTAAAGATATATGGACAAGGAGGAAACCAGCACTGTGTGCCCCCAACAACCCCTTTTCTGGCTGAATGGGGAGTCAGGGCTGGAGGGACACAGAGCTCAGTGCCCCTCTCTATGGCATGAGCACAGTCACTGCTTGCTGTTACAAGACTCAAATATTCAGCTCTTTGTCCTCCAAATTCTCTTTTTGTCTGCATTCTAGAGAGCTGGCTTCCAGTTCTGATTTTCTTTTGACATTTCCTTCACCATTTCCATCTTCTGTCAAGCAAGACTAGAGTTGTTTTACACAATGTTTTCAATGTCTCAGAGTCCAAGACGAGCTTAAATCTGTAGCTGTATTAAGCTGGTGTCTTTGTGGGTTTTTTTGACTCCATGTCTCCCTGTGTGTAGGGGCTGGCACCAAACCAAACCTCTTTCCAAACCCACTCTGAGTTCATATCTGAGCAATGAGGTCCAGATCAGGATCCAGCCCTGAACACCTGTGGAGTTTTGAGAATAGATTGCCCAAAATGCCAGGCTGAGTAAAATCCGTATTCCAGCATTGCATCCGAATCCCATCTCAAGGGAGAACAAAACAAAGCAAAGCAACATCTTGTTTCTTGTAAAAATCTCTTGCAAGGATTAAAAACAGTGATGCCTTCCAGGTACCCTGAAACTATTTCTGCTCAGTGATGGTTCTCTGTGCAGCCTTTCATTTCATATCACAGCTCCTGCCTTCCTTCCTTCAGCAGCCCGATTCAGGACTGTAATCATCTATGAAATCACAGTGCATGTTTTTATGCCCACCTGGTGTTTTCTAAGATCTGCCCAGGATGCTTAAAAACAGTCCTGACTCCTGTGCTCAGCCTCCTCTTGCAATCCTAATATGAGCAGCTGCAGTGACGGTGGGTTCCTCCTGTGGACTGGATACTCTTGTCTGGCCTGTTCAGAGAACTCTCTGGCTTGGCAAGGCTTTTGCCAGGAATGAAAATGCACAAAGATGAGCAGCTTGGTGAGGTCATTTCTGACTGGGTTCTGCCTGCTGCTACAGCGGCTGCTGCTGCTTTCAACGCAGCCTGACAGTTCCTTTGGCTCCTGTACTCCTTCCTTCTCCTGTAATCTGCAAATTAAAACAGGAAAGTGGTGCAAGAGGGTGAGCAAAAGACCTTCAAAGAAATGGAGGGAGCTTTGGACATGCTTGGCTCTGCAGAGTACTTTGTCCCCATCCAAGGGGCTGAAGGGTGTCCCTTTGCTGTTGGCACTTCATTCCTGTCATGGTGTTTGATGTTTTTAAAAGCTACAGAAGCTTCAAGGCAGTGCTGGCTGTTTGTTCTGGGGGGCTGCTGGGTCTCCCTGGGCATGTGGCAGTGACACAGTAGGGCTGTTTAAATGCAGTCCTGTCTCTTCCCACACACATAGCATGAGACCTTTGCCCAGCCTTGGATCAAACCATCCTTTATATTCACACTTCTGATGTCTGGAGATGCATTTTGTCACATTCTTCTCAAGGCCTCTTTTCCCTCATTTAAATCTTTCTGCTTTCTAGATTTCTGAGCACAGCAGCATCTTCCTGGGGTGCGTCTCCCACAGCCCTTAAGTAAACATCCAGGAAGCTTAGGGCAACACCCAGGTTTTGCTCACCTTGCCAGAAGTGCACAGCAAAGGCTCTTGAACAGCTTCTTCCAGAGCAATTCCCCTTGGAAGACAGAGGATCAGTTAGGAGCCTTATCCCTCAGGACACCACAGGGTGGGGGAGTTGGGGCTCTATTAGTATTTTGCTAAAGCCACAAGGACTTTACTGTGAGACTGTGAATCCACACATCACGTCACAGTCTTGCTGAAAAGCTCTGTGTGTTGTGTCTGCAGCCACCTGACTCTCCCTAACCACCTGCACTAGCTCTCAGAGAGCAGCTGGCTTTCCCTGCTCTCTGGGGCAAAAGCAACTCCTTGACCATAAAGTGGAAAGAACACAAATTTTATTGAGAGACTGAGGCTTCCTTCCAAATGCACTGTCTCTGCTGCTTTGGAGTGTTCCTGCTCCTCAAG
Organism: Bombycilla garrulus; assembly: GCA_013400315.1. Taxonomy (NCBI): domain Eukaryota; kingdom Metazoa; phylum Chordata; class Aves; order Passeriformes; family Bombycillidae; genus Bombycilla; species Bombycilla garrulus. The sequence goes on from VXBU01014877.1 coordinate 641,198, forward strand.
GGCTCTCGGTGCTCACTGATAGCTACTTACCAACTTCCTTGGACTCTGACAGTTCCCAGCTCAGCCTCAGATAAGCAGCTGCTTCCTCTGGATCCCGGCCTCAGACTGGGGATTACCAGAGCAGGTATTCCTCCAGGGTCTTCCCATTCAAATTAAGCCTAAATGTGCTTAAGTCTCTCCTGTGGTATTCCTGTTCCTCTTTGCTCTCAGACTTTACCTCCTCAGAATGCCTGCCAGTGTCTTCAGGCATCTCCTCCCGTTCCCAGCAGCTCTGGCTCTGAGCCATGCTACGCCAGCCTGGTAACCCTTCCAGCAAAGTGGCTTCTTATCCTCCCGTATGGATGAGGAACCCTGCCATGCCCAGGCCCATCTCCTGCCTCCCTGTCCACCCCATTGTTGTTGGGATAGGACAGAACCTGCCTGAAGGCATGGCTGTAGAGAGCTGAGACCTTCCCATGGTCCCACTGCTTTCTGAGCTTGTCCTTGCTTCTCAGCCCTCTCTCCTCCATGTCTTCTAGCTTCTTCAGCAACTGGTGGCGAGTGACAAGGGGCTACAAAGCTGTCAGTGGCATGAAGAAAGTGGGAGGGATCACTCCCTCCATCACTCCCTCCCTTTTGAATGCTAAATATCTTCAAGACCAAAGGGAACTAACAGGAGCCAGACTCAAAGCCAGCAGAAAAAGGATGAATTCTTCATACAACAGGTAGTTTGACAGTGAAACTCCTTGCTAAGGGATGTTGTGGATGGTGTCAGCAAGGTGGGCTCCAAGAGAACAAGGACACAGCAGAGATATTGCATCCAGCTCAGCATAACCCCAGGGTGAAAGTGGCTGGGGCACTCTTAAGGGGACAGGTCACCTGTACTTACTGCTCCTTAAGCATCCCCTTACTGCCTCTGCTAGAAGATCAGATGTTGGCCTAGGGGGAATTGAGCTGCCACAGCCATTGGAGGCATCATCTCAGCACCCTGAAATGCTGAAGGTACTGCCACTGTTACAGCACGCTTTTATTAACTGGTGATTCTGAAAAAGCAACCGGCACTGTAGAAACTGAGTATAATGTAAGAATAATTTCTGCTTGCCCTGGAACAGACTTGTGCAAATCCAACCTGCAGGGAGTTCCCATTTCCAACCAGTCCCACCATCACCCAGTTTCCAGCAGCAGCTTGTGGTCAGGGGGCTGTGAGCAGTCCAGGGACACTAGACTTTGAGCAGTCAAACAGCAGTGAGAAGGCAGTACAGCAATGCAGCATTTCTCCTAGAAAAAGACACATTGCACGTTAAGAAGAAAAAAAAATCCCTGCAAGTCTAAATGTAGCAGTGCCATCTGCTGACCTATGCAACAGCAGGAACACAAGCCTCTACAAGTCAGTACCTAGGGACGGAGTGTATCCATCCTTTCCTTTGTAGCCAGTGTGAAGAGCCTAATCCTTGCAAAATACCCATGAATTGGGGGTTGTGGCTGCAGGAGCTCTCTCATCAGGGCATATGAAGGGTCACAACCTCAGCTGGTGGAGAATCCAGGGCTCTCTTGAAAAAGCATGTAATTTATGGCAGACAATGCTGTGCTGCCCTGAACATGTTGCTGTAGCCCTGCATGCTGCAGCACTAAGAAAATCCCTGTCAGCTCTGTGATCTTAAAAAGTGGAGGGACTTACATCCTGAGACCTGTCCTGAGAGCCCTGTGCTGTTTAATTTAGGGATTGCATTTTCTTCATATAGACCAAGGTTTTCCTTCTTTGTTGTTGCTGCAGGTCAGTGTTTTAAGACTGATGCTGAGAGGAGATGCCAGCAAGATCTGGCTTGTGAGCACAGAGCAGCTGCTGACACTGGCTGTCACACATAAAGCAGTGTGGGGTAGAATACAACCTGCCGCATCCCTCTGCCCATCTTCAAAGAAGAGAATAAGCCTCCCTTAGGCTGGAGATGGATGAGGAAACTGTCAGCTGGCAGTGAGGGCTTGCCATCTCTCCAATGGCCAGTGGTGATCCCCAGTTTCTCAGGACCTTGCAAATCCTTTAATTGGTGCAAAACCTGATCAAGACCTTTGCCCCCTCTTCAATTCCATCAGATGAGCAGGTCTTTCCATGCCACCAGACCTTTCCATGATAATTTTCCCCCTGCTTGAATGATTGTTTTGCTTTGTTTTTCCAGAAGAGGTTCCCTTTTGTGGGCAGAAGTGGAGATGATAACTCTGAATCAGGGAGAAGGATCTGCCCTCCTGTTCCCGGACTCTGAAGTGTTTTATTGCTTTGGGTCGTTGTTGTGGATAACAGGAGTGGAAGACAGCTGGCTTGCTTCCATTTCTATGGCATGCTCATCATTTTAGGTCCATCAAGAAAGGAGAGGCAGGTGCAGACAAAACTGACACCTGTCAATCATTTGCTCTTGCCTTAATGCAACATACACAGGCTGTCACTGAGTGTATTCCTGCTGTTTTATGGGTTCTCTACTCCAAGACTCTCCAGCTGTATGGGAGAACTGCTGTAACACAGGAGAGACTACCATGGCTAGGTGTGTTGCTGGAACAATAAAACCCCAAATAGCTCTGAAAGGAGCACGTTTTAGGGTTTCCTGCACCAAACCTTTTTTTCCAGGCAAACTCATCAACTCCTACCTTAAGCAGAGGCCAAGATTGGTGTGCAGATATCCTTGTTCTGTCTCTTACTGCCATGTTAAAGATGGGCAAATTCAGACTAACTTGTGTTCACAGAATCAAGTAGGTTGCACCAGGTAGATCCAGCCTATGAGGTTGGTAGCTTCCTCACCTTGAACTTCTTCTCTTCAGCCTCCTGTCAGCCACCTCTGCCTTTCCTCAGGTCCCACACTGGCAGACTGTGTTTCGTTCACTGGGGAACACAACCAGTGTAAAGCCCTACAGCCTCTGCTCCCCGTCTGCACCCTGGGCTGATGTTGACAACCCCTCCTTTCCCCTTGCCCATGGGCACAGCACTATTTGCCTGAATCTCACTTCCCTGAGATGATGGCTTTGTCCTGCTGCCCTTTCCATTAAAAAAGACATTTGGACAGGTCTTCATGAAAAGCCTTTTATAAATTACCACACAGACTGGCCACATCAATGTTCTTCCCTACACTAATCTAGCCATAAAAAAAAATCCTCAAAGGGTATTCTCTAATCCACTCCAATCAGAGACTCCACTAGAGGTGACAAAGCTTTGTTCACTTGCTCTCACAAAAGAGGCCCACAACCTCTTGAATGAGTAACTTTTCCTCCTGGGCCTGAGGACTGCAGACAAGGCAGGAGAGAACCTCTCCCCCACGCCTCCCCACAGCCCCAAGCTCTGTTCATGCTGCCAGTGTGCTTTGGTGGAGGATGCTGAAGCTTCCCCTGCTGGAAGGGTGGCCCTTCTTCCCAGGAACTGGGAGCAGCACTGATGGAGCGTCAGCTTTGATTTTCATTGCCTGTCTGGTTCATTACTGATCGGGTAATGACTGACAATAGGCCAATCAGATCTCCAATAGCACTATGTCAGCTTCATAATTAATAGTACTGCAAACTAAGCTTATTGTGATTTAATTAGTAATGCTGTAATAATGCTACCGCCTGGGCTTAAGGTTACTAATTTATATAAATAGCTATGTTAATGTTTTGAAGCACCAAGTATTAATTGCATCAGTCTCGGTGCTAGACTTCAGTTGCCTAATGGCATCTGCAAAACTCAACAACTCTTAATGTTGTGGGGGGAAAAAAAATGTTTTTGATCTTTTGCCTGTTGTTTTTAACTAGGCAAGAGGCAGCCATGGACAAGACTGGAGGGATTTGGGTAATGTGGGCCAGGGAGCAGTATTTGAGATTCAAATCCCTTTTTGCTTGGATCTGTTATTTTTCTTTTTCCTTTCCACCACAAGCATCTCCCCCTCCCTTTCCCTCGCCTCCCTCCTTCCTCTTAAATATATAAATAAATCTGAGCTGCTTGCATCGACAGTTCCAATTTGCCACAATTGGAAGTTGCACACATGAGAGATCTCTGTGCAGCTAGCTCGCATTTTATTTTCAAATCTAGAATTAAAAGGAAAGAAGGGGGGAAAAAAAGGGCCATGGGAGCACAAGGAGGATTTGCATACATCAGAGCTCTACATGAGCTAGGGACGAAGCTCTTTCTCTGGGCTTAAATAAACTACTAGAGGGAAAAGGGAACAAGAATAAAGGAAAATTGAGTGACAAAAAATCCTGGCCCTTTCTGTGGTGGAGGCTCATCTGTCTGCAGTGGGGCTAGTGACAGGTCCCTCAGATGGACTAGCAAGAAATATCTGAGGTGGAGGGAAGATGTGGGGGTTTATCCAAATGCCGGCTCCAACATGATCACCTCCAAAGGTGATGACTCTTTCCTCCCATTCGCAAAACAAGTGACAGAGATCTGGAAAAAATCCTGGAACTGGCAGATGAGCAAAATCTACAGCAAATACAACTGCTATGTAGTCTGAGGTAACTGAAATGAACTGCACTTCTAATCGAGCTCCAGCTATGACTGTACTCTAAGAAGCAGAGTCTGTGATAAATATAACTTGGCTGAATGCAAGAATTTAGATCTTGCATTAGATATTGAATTCATTACCTCTATATGTGTCTATATCCAGAGGCTGTATGTGCCCTTATCTCATCTGTATCCAAAATGCTCTTAATTTCATTGATGCTGACACTTAACTCTTGAAATACTTCTTGTCTTTCTGAAGGAGATCCACGAGCAAGCCAAGTCATGCAGGAACATCACAAAGATGTGACGATGTTAGAAATAGGACCCCCTTTGGGGAAAATCAGTTTGCATAAGTCATGAAATATAGATTTATTCATTTTTAATGCATTTTTCTTGCTTTTTTTCTTCCTGCAAAATTCACGCCAGCTGGTGGGATTGACAGTAATGACTCCCAGTGAGCTGGACTCTAATCAGCTCAGCTGGAATAGACTGAAGGACTTTTGGAAATCTAAACCACTCCAGCAAAATGGATTTATCTTCTCAATTAGTCACAGATGCAAGTGGGATCCACCAGGTGCACTACTGAACAGCCCCATGTGGCACAGCCTGTAGAAATCTTCCATTGCTGCATCCCAGCCATGACTTTTGTCTTCTCCAGAAAAACGTATTCAGAAATGAGGAGGAAAATGTGCATTTCCAGGTTTTCAGTGTAGTGAGTGATTAGATTTCCTTTTGCCAGTTCACATTGTTTAGGGTTTGAAATCCCTACATGCGTGAGCAGGTCGTCAAACGCCTTGGCCAACACAACCAACTGAGCACTTCCTACTGACCTTCATTACCCAGATTAGAAAGGAAACTAGCACACCATATGCCAGACATAAAAGTCTCCAGCAATTCTCTTTTCAGCACTACACTCCTGTGTTTGGATCCCAGCCAGGGAGTGGTCTTTGAAACTTATAAATTGCTTTCATCTCCCAGACAAGGTAAAATCAAATTGGTGTAAGCGATGTCGCATTGTTGATGAAGATGCAGACGCAGAGTAACTCTAGCACAGATTTAGCACACCAGATGAGAAACATCTTAATAGGCACAGATGCTTTTTTTTTTTTTTCTTAGCTTTTTTAGGTTGGCCTTGGGAAAACAAAACCACCCAAACAAAACCACTGCTGTTTCTGAAAACTGCAATAACATTAAAGGAAAAGGGTCTTTCTCCATGAAGAGTCTGTGACTGAGTTGTGCAGCCTTCCCAGCGTGTCCATGAATGGTGAGGTATGAATTGGGACACGTGGCACTTCATAAATGGTGGTGCTATGCATGTGTCTTAAAGTCCTTTGCTTTTGATCTATTTATGGCCAGTAATCTCTGGCTGCAATCCCTGCCCAAGCTCTGTTTCAGTTCCCTGTCCATACAGGACTCATTTTATCAGGTTTTCCCCATCTGTAGTTGAAACGATAATTGACTGTTACAAGTCTGTTGGCCCTGCAATTCAGTCCTTGAATGGTGTTCCTCACCCAGAGACTGGGATGGGTTCGCTGAAAGCAGTTGGACTTGCTTTCCTCATTACACTTTTAGTAGACTGAATGGCAGTGTTTCCTTCATTCCTGGTTTCTGTGATGCTGTACCTGTAGGGTTTCCTTTCTTCTGCTTTTCCAGCCCTTTCTGAAGGGCTGAGGGTGTTATCTGGAGTTCTTCTTTATTCTGCACAGCAATAATCTGTCCCAAAGGACACCTGGCCCTCTCCCTCCTGTTCTCCTGCCCTGCCTCTCCTCTTCCTGGAGACCCAGAGTTCACTTGGGGTTCAGAAATGTTTCTGTGCAGCATCCATACCTGGGGTGGTCCCGAGTGCTGACATCACACAGGGTGTATGCCCTGCCCAGGGGGCTTCAGGGCAGCCTTCATGGACTGCTCCCTTCAGTGGGGAGCTGTGCTCTCTGTGCCCAATACGGCACCAACCCTGTAAATCCAGCAAGAGCTTGGTACCACTCAAAATTCATCTGTCTGCCAAGTCTGACTGAAATCGGCCAACTGGTTCAAATGTTATTAAAGGAGAACTGACAGAATGATTGCTGAGGAAATCAGGCTGAAAATACTAACTCCTTGAGATAGCCATTTTGTTTTTTCATAATTATCAGCATAAAATACATGTATACTGCTTACCACAGTCTTCCTCCTAGCTTTTTGCTGCTGCTTTTCCTTTCCCTATGCTGCTGTCTTTCTAGAGGGCTGGAGATAGGAAGCCACCCCTCTCTTTGCTGAGCTCCAGAAATTCAGCAGGCTTTGCAGACTGGAGGGAGGGATCTGTGTTTTGTATCTCAAAAAGAAGTGGAAATTACCAGGCTATCCTAGCACTTGCACCAAGGCTGTTTGTTCATTTGTTCCTTGTGGGGAATGAGAATTTGCATCACCCAGTGAAAGAGAAGAACAATATCCCTCCCCCCCATAGCTTACATTTTCACAGTGAGATGGGAAAAGACCCAAACTGCACCTGGCCTTGCTGCTGTGGGAAATAACCTGAACTAATGACTAAGGGACACCTGTTTCCCATCTGGAGGCAGTTTATGGTGCAGTATGAGTTTCACCAGGAGGATGAGGAACCAAGAGGCCAGCACTCCATGCCCTATTGTGTGTCCATTGCATCAATCAGTGTCATTTGGGGCACAACAGACACCAGGAGAGGAGGGGACAGGCCATGCATTGCCCTCCTTCCCTCCATCAGCACCAATCCCATACGTTTTTCAAATACACTTTTCCACCAGAATCATTCTGTGGACAATAGAAATGCCACCTGTGGAGGGGTTGGTGGGGCAGGGAAACAAGGGGGCAGCAGGAAGAGGAAGAAAGAGGGAGGGATGCAGAGAGAGCACATGCAGAGAAAGAAACACTGTAAAAAGCAGTGAGTTCCTCTTCATATTGGCACAGCAATGTTTGCAGCATGGCTTAGCATGCCTCCTCCTGTTAAATAAATATTGTGACAGTTCTAATCCTAGTGAGCAGGGACGTAACCAGAACTTGGATTTTCACTAAGGGCAAACAGTAATGGGTAAACTTTAAGTATTTCAAATAAGGCTCTAATTTAGATCTACGAAGACAGCACTGTTTGTTAAATAAATATCAAGCTCATCTGGTACCAGGCCAGTTGTTGTGCTTAATCAAGATATATCTTGCTAGCGGTTATTTAACTGAACGATGGGTGAATAAGCCCATTCAGGATGCAGAATGTTTTCTAATTGGCAGAGAGAAAGAGTGAGAGAAGAAAAAAGGAAGGGGAAAAAGAAAAAGAAAAAGAAAAAGAAAAAGAAAAAGAAAAAGAAAAAACAGCAAAACAGGAACCTCTTTACCTTTTGTATGTGTCCTCTCTAGAAACTTTGAAAGCTATCAAAGGAGACAGCTCCAGCCTGCCAAGGGAATTGGATATCATTTAATTGCTCTAAAAAGAAAATGACAAATGTTGGTTCATAACTAACAAGCTACAACCATCTTATGAAANAAAAGAAAAAGAAAAAGAAAAAGAAAAAACAGCAAAACAGGAACCTCTTTACCTTTTGTATGTGTCCTCTCTAGAAACTTTGAAAGCTATCAAAGGAGACAGCTCCAGCCTGCCAAGGGAATTGGATATCATTTAATTGCTCTAAAAAGAAAATGACAAATGTTGGTTCATAACTAACAAGCTACAACCATCTTATGAAATGTTAATTGGAATACGTTACACTTCCCATATACCTTTAATGAATTAATGGGGATGCCACTCTCTATTTATAGGTGAGTTAAATTCCTCAGCAGCTCCATTTACTTCTTCTATATATTATTAAACTTCAGATGGCAGTTACATAATCAATATGCTGGTCCTTTCATAAATCTAAATGAAGAAAATCCTGGGGGTCTTCTGGAAAAGAACAGAACAGCTCATATAAAGTTTTCTCTGTGAAACTTTCCAAGTCCTTCCTGTGTGTAATTTCAGTACTTCATATTTTGAGGTTTTGTTTTTGTTTTTGTTTTTGTTATTTAATAAGAAAAGCATGTGAAGGGATGAGATCTGTTATAGGGAAATGCCTGAAAAAAAATCAAACAACCAGATGGCTTGACTCCATAAAAATAAGTAATTGTATCACGTGGCGTGTTGTATTAATTCCTTGCTGGGTCTGGTTCCATGGGATTTTTTTACTGGTGACAGGGCTGGTTGGGCAAGTTTGTTTCTAAGCAGGTTTTATGTTTCTGCGGAGATCTTTGGAGTCATGTTGGGATCGTGCTGGAACCTGAAAAATATGGTGGTGCCTTTAGAATCAGGAAAACAATAAGATACTTTGTTAATATATACTACAAGATTAAAGTCTGAAGCTTCTTCTGTGAAGAAATAAGGGCATTAGGTACAAGGAATGGTATGGCTTCACAGGACTGTGAGGCTTTCACCCTCTGTGTACCTTATTACATCCATCAGCTGTGCTTTTCCTTAGAGGCCAAGCAGAACTCTAGCATGTCCCATTGCAGATGCTCTTTGGCCGGCGTCTAATGAACTGCTGGCCTTTGTGGAGCTTCCAGCACTGCCCATTCCATCAAAGCCAGCAGCACTGGCACTGCCCAGCAGCACAGCTGGAACCCTGCAGAGCCCAAGGACTGCACAGGGTGCAAAAGGTGATCTCTCCTCCCAGCTGAAACACATCACTGAGTGAGTCAGGAGCCTCACCTCACCCCTGCACCTTTCCTTCATAGATGGCTCTACTTCCAGGCTTCCAGCTGAACACTCCTGTGTGTCTGGAGGAGACCTGGTTGGAGATTTAACCAAAATTCCCCTTGCTTTGGGTCCTTTAGAGTTTTTTATCAAGTTACTGCCCTGCAATCCCTGCCTCCAGCAGACTGTCCAGCAGCTCTACCATGCAGGGGGCCCACATTTGTGCACTGCTTGTGCTTCACACCACTTCTTCACCCAACATCCCATCCTTACAGCAGCAGAATATCCTTCCAGCAGTGAGGATCCTAAGGAGAATATTCTTCATTCATCTCTGTTTTCAAGGCCTTCAGATGACACAGCCCTCCAAGATGGTGGTGACTCAGCATATGTGGGGATAACCCAGACGTCTGCCTGATTTTTAAAGAAAGAGATTTGGCTCATCCTTCTTTCCAGTTGGTGCAGCTCTTGCACTTTGCCTGCTTCTGTTTAGAGAAATTCCTAGCTGCATGTTCCTCTGTGGGTCTCTCCAAGAGATGGTCTTGACAGCAGCCAAAAAGTCCCTTGGTCACCCTGGAAAAACAAATATTCTCTAACTATCTACCATACCTAGGCACTATAAATCTCCCTCCCTTCAGTATCTTGGGACACTGACAGGAAGCCCACATTTAGTTGCACCGTATGCTCTTCTGTTCATCCACTGACCTTCCCATGTGATTTCTGTAACATGTACTGCCCCAATATCTATTTCCTCTCCTTTTGAGGAAGATTAATTTCTAACCTAATAGTTTCTGGTTCTTGTGCCCACAGCTTATAAACACATTGGCACCACTGCTGGGGATGATCTTCAGCTTTCCTTCAACCTTTTAGAGCCTTCCCATAAACAAGGACAAAGCCTTTCCAATCCTTCTTCTTCCTCTCTTCAGTGAAGGATAAGAATTAAACCTGCATCTGCTAAACTGACCAGCAGCACATGTCAAAAATATAAATATCCTGATCCTTTGCAGGTAATGAAGAAAGAGATAATGATGCAAATAATTCTCCTGTGACTGTTGCTGGGAGATTGTTTACATCCATCTATCTCCAGCTTGTCATTTTGCCATTAGTGTTGCTCATAATACAGATGTTAACAAGGGCAAAAGGGCAACCCATGGGTCTCCTGGAGTTCCCTGTGAAGCTGTCAGACTGCAAGGTAGCTGTCGGCTGGAGTTTACTCCAGGGACAGTGACCAGTCTGATATGTTGAGGAGGGGCTGAATGGGAAAATTGTGAGGACACAAGCTCAAGGAAGTGAGGTTTTACCATGCCTGGACCAAGGTGTTCTGAGCTTTCTTTTGCCTGTCAGGTATTTCCTTTAGTGGGGGGCTCATGCTGGGTAATTCAGATTCCAACACAACCGAAGAGTGCTGAGCAGCAGCTTGGGATGGGAGATGGTGCTGTCTAAACCCCAGGATGATTTTGGCAGCACAAGGGTCAGCTCTTCCCATCTGCAGGCCCCACTTCGCTCTTTCAGAAGTGAGGAGAAGGGGACATGGATGGCAGGGTTGTCCCAGAACCTCCAACAGACGCCACAGTTGCTGGTCAAGAGGCAGAGCATGTGGTGACCTCAGTGGCACCTCCATGAGTCAGAGCACAGCACAGTCTGATGGTACCAATGGCACCACGAATTCTGCAAAGCTCAGTCCAGCTCGGACCCCTCTCCACAACAGGGAGCATTATGAATGTGTTGTCATCTCCTGGACATGAACTCTGTATCAGACTCTCTTTCCCTTGCTTTTTCAGTGTGCATGGTGTCTATCTTGTATGCCTGGGCTATCTGAGCATTTGGGACGTGACATAGAGGGTTGACTCTCTATATCTTAAAATAAACCATTGTTAAATCTCTCATTTGGAGCTAGAACTGAAAAAAGGATAGTTGAGACATGGCCTAGATGTTCCCAAAAGGGTTTGTATCCTGGCTTTTTTTTTAACAAGTTAAAAGGAAGCCCAGGTTTTTGTTTTGAATGCATTATGTTGTAGTCAATTTTATTTTTGTTTTACTTCTGTCAACAAAGCTTAGTACAAATGATCCCAGTTGCATGCTGGAAATGACAGGAAGGGAAAGGGGTGTGGGAACACACAAAGATATGGACATAATGGAACAGAGCATGGTGCTGAGTGAGAAATTTCACCTTTCACTGTGCAGAGAGGGGAGGAGGGGAACTGCACTCCACAAGCAGAGGATGTGCCTGTTTTCACTGTGCAAATATATAACTCACTTTTGGTGAGCGGAAAATGAAACATTTCCCCCAAGTTTGGATTGTGCTGGAAGTACACATCACACTTCCTTAGGAATGGGTGCACTGATGTGTTTGACAGACACATGTAGCCAATCCTTTGGTAATCGTTTAGCGTACTAGACCTTGCATTAAAATCCTGGCAGAGGTCACAGGCAAAAATGAATTTGCTCAACTTGCCATGGTCATTAGTCCATGCCAATTCTGGCTGCGAGCACAAGCGAAAATAAATCTGCAGTTGTCCTGCTCATCATTTCCCCATACCAGCAAACTGCTGAGCCATTTGGAGCAATTTATTGTGATTGGTATCCATTACTTCAAATCTACTCAGGGGAAAAGCAGCAAGGGATATTGTGGATCATGGTTCTGAGTGATTCTGGTCTTGAGTGGGCTGAAATACCCACACATGTTCTTGAAGTGGGACATAGCCACAAGTGACTCCATGAAAAAGGCAAGCTGGTCAAAGCAGGGTGCAGGTTTAGTCAGAAGGATGCCAAAAGAACACAATAGTGTTGCAGAAGATGCCAGGTGTATGAGAGAGAGTTCTGCTTTGGTCAGCACCTTGGGGGAAAAGCATTTGCAGCATCTGGTTTTGCTGTGCATGTTCTGGGGTTGCACATTCTTTGATTTTAATGAGCTTCTTACCTACCTACTGAACAGTCACCTGATGTCACCTGAATCTGTCGGGAGAGGCACTGGATTTTGTACAAGCAGAGCACTGAGGCAGCACATCCACAGTGAAGCAGAGTCCAGAATCATATGGCCTGGCTGCAGGATGCCCTTTTGCAAATGGCAGAGGAAATCAGCCCTCGCAAACAACCCCCTTCCAAGCCTGCTGTTCACTTGGCTCCAGTGTTTGCTATTGCTTGGCTGTAGATTACAGGTTCAGCAGCATGCTAAACAGCCAGCATTATGTTTCTGCCAAGGAACAAGGCTCCCGACTACTGAAAACTCCCAGGGGTCCACTGGAGCTGTTGCTAAGCACAAGGGAAACCTGGTTAGCAAAGTCAACTCCATGCTTTTCCGAGTGTGCCTCGAATTTTCTGCTCCAACAGTCCCTCTGCTTTTGGACAGCGGCCTGACAATGCAGAAGGCGCTTTCTAACAGGCACAAGAATGCCAGGCCAAGTCTATCTCAGCAGACAATGGCCTTTATGAAGTGCTGCTGCTTCTGGATGCTGTTGGAGCACGCAAGGATTTTAAGAAACTGGGTCAAAGTGTCTCCTTTTTCCCTGTCAGCTGGTTGGAGACCTAGGGAAATACTGGACAATGGAGTCTCATCTGATGCATGGTCTGAATCAGCCCCTGCTGACTGAAGAGCCCCAGATATGTTGTATATAAGGTCTCCTCCCCTTCTCCCAGACCACACAACAACATATTGGGGAAAGACACGTCCTAGACAGAAAAGACGGGGATCTGTGTTGATGTTCTTCATGACTTGCAATATCACACAGTGCAGAAGAGGCATCAGAGGCAGCCTGAAGTTATCTGAAGGGATAACTGCGCATAAACTTGTCAGGAAAATTAAAGGGCTGTAGACTCCTGCACCAATATATAAGCCATGGTTGTTGTATTATGGAAAGCCCTAAATAACAGCATCTTTTTAGCTGCTTTCTTTTCTGAACTGCATCTGGCCCTGCTTTATTTAAACCATTATATATGGATGTGTTGTTTAAAGAACGGGATTTATGGCAGAAAACTGCCAGTGTTTTGAGCCTTGCTTTTCAGGCAATGTTCTGGTTTCCTTAATCACTGAGGGCTGATCTGACTGTCCATAAAAGAGAGGGTTTGGGATTTTTTTCTGGTTTAGCTTTTCTTAGCTAAAAAGCTAAGAAAAAATGTGTTCAGGCTGCAATCCAAGGCCATAGTGAGCTCTCTCTCAGACAGAAATACACAGTGAATTACAGTATTCCTTGAGTGTCTTTGGTGACATCTCCAGAATATATGAAATCCTTAGAGAGCAGCAGAATCATGATGACCATTAATTAAAGCTCATTGGAACAATCTTGATTTTCTAGAGCAGAGTCTTGAAATTTTTCCAGATAAATGTGACCAGGAGCAATTTCAACTTCATTCTCATGCAAACTCAACTGGAAATGATTACAGCGAAATAATAGCATTAAAGTGGAAGGAAATTACTGCATTGATTGCTTGACCTGAAGAACAATAATGGTCCTCGTCTATTACAACTGATTTTCCATAACATTAGTGTTACAAAGAAAAGTTCAGATTAAATTCAGGAAGCTGAAAGTAAGACTGAGCTTAGCACACAGCCATGGTGTGAGGGCTCCAGTCCCTTTGCACAAGAACAATCCATGTAAGCAAGGGTGGCCCTGTCTTTGCAAATAGCAGAAATGTTATCTACGTTCCCCCAAACAAGTGTCTGTGTGTGTCTGTGAGTTAACAGATAAAATCTTAGGCCACTTGGCAGCACAGGAGGGAGGACAAGGTCCCCTCTGAGGAAGCCAACCATCAACTGTAAAAGATGTTGCAGAAAAGCATCAAAATTTTCTGTCCCTCCAGAACAAGAGCAATAATCAGATCAAGTTTTGTTCCTGGAAGACAGGCATTTTAGGAGGAATTGCTCTATATAGGAACTGCTCCATGCAAGATCTTGGTCTGCATTTTCTTGTGATTTGAATTAGATGTGATCCACTGTGATATGTCCCATGGTTATTCGTAGGTTACTGGAGATGTCACCTAGATCCAGGTGCCTAGATCTGTCACCAGATCTGCTTTCAGGGAAATGTGCCTCAACTGGAATGGGTCTAAAGAAAGCTAGGAGCAAGAGAACACAACTCCAAACTGAAATGTAACTATTGCCACTTTCCTCTCCCATATTCTTCAGTGAGTACTGATAATTCAAACACCCCATGTTCTAACAGCTGGCACAGGGATACAAGAGTCCTTGCCTCTCCAAATACTGGCACTGTTTTCCCCTCCTGTCTTCTCAGAGAAAATAGTGTAAAAGGCCAGTTTTAGCTTCATAACTACTTTAAAATCACTACTTAGCAACAGCACTGCTCATTTGTATTAATGAAGGGTAGGGAAGTGTTGGTCATATCCCAAAGTCTAAGCAGAACCACTTGGTGCCCTGAAGGGAAACAAATTGTTGATTAAAATCCAGTTCCTGTTTGGCAGGCAGGAACTACAAACACGATGATAAGGACAACTCTTGGGTGACAGTCTCAGCCAAGGAAAGATTACTCCAAATAAGACTTTTTATTCCTGGTAGAAATATTGGCATACCACTGGCTTGATAGCTTTGCCATGTGTATTGAATGTAAGATTTTTAGCTTCAGAAGACCTGCCCCATAGTGAAGATGATGCTGGGCTTGGGTGGCCAACTCCTCAGTTTAATCTTACAGTGTGCAGCTCTTTTCCTGCTTAGACTCTCCTGTCCAATTCATCATCTGTGATGTTCCTTATTTAATGAGGAGTTAGAGGATAAATACACTGAAGGAGTCCATCAGTGCCAGGTTGCCTGAGCGTGTCTGCTACAGATGCCCCATCGTCCCACTGGAGCATGCCTTGCCAGGGAATTAACCTCCACTGTACCCACAAGCATGGGTTGACCACAGCCAGCACCAAACTGCAGTGCAGCACCAGCCAGTGCTCTGTAGGACAGTTCTGTGCTGTTCCCCATAGCTGCTGTTATCTGAGGCTGCTTTTCAACTGTGGGCTGTGGCTCTGCAGAGAAAACACACTGTCTACAGGCTTGTACCTCAGCTGGGGGGCTGCAGCGACATGCTTTGAATCAGAAAGTGCTCAAGGAGCAATAAGGTGTACAGGTTTCCTCCCTGCTTGGGAGGGCAGTGGGGACAGGCAGTTTCTGTGGTGCACAGAAGCTGTTTGTGATGTGCTGCCTCGCTCCATATTTGCTTTTTTCTTGCAGCAAATAATGGGTGGGCACTCAGAACTGCACTGACACACAGGGCTTGGAGAAATCATTAATAACAAGCTCATGAACCTCGGGTAAATAATTTTTGCTGCTACCGTGAGTTTCGTTTCTCCCTTTGCAAAGCCCTTGTCTGCAGTGCTGTGTGCACCAGCAGATTGCAGGGGTGGGTCCTGGCAGCTGGCAAGCTTCAGATCTCCCGTGCCAACTGCACACCCCGCGTCCCCACGTGCCACCAGCCACCTCCTTCCTGGTGTCTCTGCTGCTGACCCGTGCTGGAGCTGTTGTTTGTGTCTTCAGTGCACAGCTGGTCGGGTTTGAACAGAGGGGTGGGAGGGGAGGGTGGAAGGGGCAGTGTAGCTGCAGAGCAGGCAGTCCATCACTCCTCCAGAATGCACTGCCTGAGTGAAAACAGGGAAATTAAATAGACATGCAGCGTGGAGAGCTGCTCCTTTTTATCTGGGCACTGTTTCTCACAGGAAGCATCTTCTTCTCAGTCTCTCGTTGGGAACTCATAGCACAAATCCTGAAGTTTTATTCTTCAGCCATGCCAGTGTGACAAGGCCACACGTGTTAGAATGAATGCAACTGGATTTCAGTTCCCTAAGGACAAATTGTGCAACTTCAAGAACTGACTGGAGATTTTTGTCAGGCAAACAGCAACACATGGTGGGCGGGGATGTTTTGGATTTGCAACAGTGGTTTGATTGACCCACATTCATGCCTTTCTCATCCTCCTCCTTGAGAAAGCTCGTATGAAGAGCACAGCAGAATGGTGCTTGCATCCAAATGTGAGTACCCAGAATCCTCTCTCATGCTGGGACATGTTCAGCTTTTGGAAAATGAAGTTTTGTTTCCACAAAATATCATGAGACTTCATTGACCAGCAACACACCGTGAATTACAAGACAGCTGTATCCTCAGGGTAGCCTATAAGCTGAAATATGCTTCCATAAAATGCTCATCCTTTACAATTAAAGCACAAAATAGTACAAGCCAAATGACTATCCACAAGCAATTTGTGAATACATATGCACAAATGCTTAATGATTTATTACTGAAAAAAACTGAAAAACAGAAGAAGCAAGAAAGCTCCCCAGAAAAAGCGAAAATCAACACTTTTTTTTCAGTTTTAAGTTTTCTTGACAGCATGATTTCCCCTCTATAGCAACCTCCCTCTTCCATGCTGAGCTCCCAGGAATGCTGGCTGATCCTTTTGTGCCACCACCTCTGTCTCTCAGACGTCCTGTAAAGCTGCTGCATTTGTGTGGTGTGCCAAAGAACTGGTCACAAAACTCAGGGAAAAACTGGTGCTGGAGGAACAATATATCGAACACTTGAGGGGTTGCTGAATTCTACAGCAGAGCACATAAACAGCAATTTTTGAGTCAACAACTATGTTCCCCAAGCCTATAGAACCAGAAGTGCTCTCAGTGTCATCTCATGGGTGAGACCTTCAGTGTGGAATGCAACCAAAAGGCAGAAATTTCAGCCCTTACCTGCAGCAGCACTTGGGAAGAAAGAAACCACTGGGAGAGAAAGGAGAAGCAAGGGAGGATCAACAGGCAGAAGTGGGAGGGAAGCAGCCTAGGACTTGCTTAATGGGACTGATCACTGATAATACAGAGTGCTCTGGCTGTGCAAGGCTGCCAGCTGACAATCACACAGGTCTATAGTCACTGTCCATGAAGCAGCTGACAAACATTCCCACCAGCCCTGTTGCTGAGTCCCTGCAGATACCAAGGAGCAGCTGTAGCACCACACCTGAACGGCTCTGTCTGTGCAACTGCTGCTCAGGAAAACACCGCCCATCCCTCCAAAGTCCTGCCCTGCTTCAGTAATGTGTTGGCACATGCAGGTCTTGTCTACTTTGAGCCATTTTTCCCTGCAAAGGTCTCGGAGCAGGAGACCTTTGGAAAAAGAAAGCAGAAACCTGTGAAAATTGTCCATCATCTGCATCCTTATATAATGGTTGCTTGCAATGATGGGTAACAGAGGTCTCTCCTCCACTTGTCACTCCAGGCAGGCAGATTGATGGCTATATCCCCCCCACACCTCAGTAACTCTCCTTCTTTTTATACTAAAATGTTGGCAAATCCATAAATATCTCCTGTCAGCAGGAAGCCATGTCCATTTGGTTCTGTCTGCAGACTCTGCTCTCCCCTCCTCATCCCCTGCCAGGAGTTGCTTTCCTGGGTCCTGGGGGAGGAGCTGGGAGTCACAACTCATAAATTTCCATCATGTCAAGCAAATGCTTTCACATCACTCAGAAAGCAAATCTCCTTCCCCAAAATATATAGCTGGATGCAAAGAGTGGGTAAGACAACGAGGACAGTGATAAATCATTGTGCATTGGAAATCAGGCTGGGGGATTTGGAAACTCTGGATTGGTTCCTAAAGGAGGCAAGACAAAGAAGCTCATGCACAAAAGGGAACAGCAACACACTTCTGCCTTTTCCACTCCCAACAGTCAAAATCTTTACTGAAAATGTATGTGTGGCCAGTGAGAAGAGTGATGGCATAAGATACAGGATTCGGTGGGAGGTGAGGAATGAGAGGTTTGGAAGGGACATGGCTTCGGAAAGACATAGAGGGCATGGCATGAACATCTACTCCTCATGTGCCAAGTTTGGCACACGGACTAGTGAGTGTATAACCATCACTGTCATGAGTCATTGAGTGGTTTGCAGTTTTGAAAAAAAGCTCTTTCCATCACCATAGGTAGTACATCTCCCAGGTTGGGTCATATCTTTCTCATCACCTTTACTACTGCTTCTTGCACTCCTACTCTTGTTTCTTCACCTCCAGCCCTTTTTTTCTTAGCTAGATGAGCTGATGGTAGTGTTAGAAATACGTCTGTTTTCTCACAGCATGGGGAAACACCAGCCATCCATGTAGGTCTGACCTGACACAACGACGGTGTGCAGGAAGGCTTTGGAAAACCCAGTCCCTGAGAGGCAGACAAGGAGTAAGAGGTGGTCTGCCCACTTCAGAGCAGCAGGATGACCATCTGGGCCTGGTAGTTGGGAGCAATGAGAACTGGGAGCTCTGTAAGCCTCAACCATGTCTAGTTATTTTTGACAAGAGGGGATAAAAGCTTTATAAGGTGGGCTGGGCATTTCTCTGTGAAGAGGACTTGAATCCACTTCCATTTTTCTTTCTCCCTCCTCTTCTATTGCAGCACTTAAAAGAGGACCCTGGATAGAAAACTGTGTGTTACGAAGCAACCTCGTGTATTGCCTAAAGCAATCAGCCAGCAGCTTCCCTTTGTGTGGAGAAAAGTGGGCTTTTTCTTTTTCTCCCACATGTAATCATCCCTTTCAGTGCTTTCTTTTCCATTTTGAGCTGTCCCCTTTCTTGCCTCCCAAAGCAGCAGAAGCCACAATTAATGGAGAGGGAAGGGTGAAAGTCCTGTGTTTCCATTTAGGAGAAGGAGAGTGGGGAGGCAGGGCTGGCCTTCTGCACTTCATGGTGCTTTACACCGAAGAAGTTAAGGCCCATCCTTAAGTACCCTCTTGCTTCAGCAGGAAAAACAGTCTTGGGAATAACTCTCTAGTTTTAACTCCCTATTCTCTACAGCTCCTCCTTCTCACAGCCTGATGCTTGCTTGGCTCCTTGCAGAGCTGCTGCTTCTCTTGACGTTTGTCCTGTGGGTGTACTCGGAGGCTGGAACCAGGATTTAAGGCCCCCACAGTGTTAAGCACAGGACAGGCAGAGCAAAGAAAACTGCCTCTGGCCCTGGGATTTAAGCACTTGGAGCTGAATTATGGCTGGCAGTGACTCCAGCTGCCCTACCAGCATTACCCCATGGGAAATCATTCTCCATCTTTCAGGTGCTGGAAGATGATTCCTGGGATGAGTGAAAGGAGAACAGTATTTTTCCTCCCAAGAAACCCATGTATAGGTCAACCCTTCAACAAAGTTGGACATGCTTCCCCTCCTCAGGAATTACACTGTGGCTATCACCTCTCTCCTTGGGCTTCCCAGACCTCGCTCAGCCCACTTCCCAAAGCCACAAGCAATCCCAGGGGGCTTCTTTTGTCATGTGCAGGGGTCACGCATTCCCAGAGACAGGCAGGCGGTGGCTTTCGCTGCGTCTGTGATCTTGCACATGGGCACTAACAAAGTGAATGTGAACAAGAGTTTTTTGAGACTTCAGAAAAATAAGCCCAGATGGCATTAGATAAACTGTGGAGGGAGGTTAAGCATGACTTATCTGCACTCCCTACAGCGAGCAGTGGGAGGACCCAAAACAAAGCCCAGGAATCCTGCTTCCCCTTCATGTCTCTTATTTTACTGGTAGCATTTCTGCCTTGTTTGTGAATGTTTTCCCTCAGCCCCACCATGGGGAAGTCAGAAAGAAATACATTTGTTATATTAAGAGTCCCTTTGTCTTGAGCAGATTAGAGACAGGAGCATCCCTGAGCAGTGTGTGTGCTATTTCTCTGTCTGCTTTTATGGGGGGACTTGGGGGTGGGGAAGTGAGAGGAGGAGATGAGAACATTGTTCTATTTTTCAAGCAAGCTTGGGGGATGTGGTGAAAAGAGGACTATTCCCTCCTTCATTGAGAAATTTGGTCATGGAGGGCTGAATGCCCTTGTTTCCTAAATGTATATGGTGCCCTCAGGGAGTGTCTGGTTTTGATTAGATAGTGTCTTGTGGAGGTTCTTGATTTGGGACTACATGACTGTGAAAGCAAAGTGTGTGACTCCTTCCCTCCCCTGTGAACCGTGAATGAATAGCACCTCTACCCAGGCAGGAAAGAAGGGCCCTCAGGCCAGCTGGGAATGTGCATTTATTATAAAGCAATGAAGTAGCAAAGATGCCAGGAGACAGAAAGGATTTCTCTGTTTTGTTTTGCTCTTTCAGTTCTGCCACTCACCCCATAAAATGGAAAAATATCGCAAGTCCACCGAAGCCTCCCAGAGCAGCAGGTTCTCTAGGAAGAGACCCGTTCTGGAGAGAGCATTGTGCACGAGGGTTCAGTTTGGGACTGCAGGAAACTGCTGGGTCCTAGGAAGGAAGCCTGCCTTTCCCACTCCCATTCATGGCCCTGGCTCAGATGCAGGGGGAGAGCTGCTGCTCTGAGACAGGGGGTCCTGCAAACAATGCCAAGAAAACACTTCCCAGCAGGGATTCCATCCCCAGCCTCATTCCAGCCACTCGCAGAGCTAAAAAAGTCAAGTCCTGGGCTGGCAGAGCATCTCCCTAGAGTGGCCATTGGAAACTCTGCTTGGGGCTGGAGAAAACTGAGCTCTGTTTTTCCATGCCTTGCACCATCAGTGGAGGTTGTGCAGCTGGGAAGATAGCAGGATCCCTCACCTTTGCATTCTGTGCAGCTTAGGTGATGAGTAAACGCTTGTTTTTACTGGGAATAAAAAGCAAACACGACTGAGAAATAAGCAGGAATTTGCATGTGCAGTTGGATGCCATATTTAACAAGGTCATGTTATTAATTAAGATGGTGTTTCAGTAGTGCCTTAGCTACGTGTTGATAAACAAGCCTCCATTTGTTGACCTAGAGACACAGTTTCAAAACTGCCCCCCTTTATTCAAGGAATTCAAGCTTGTATGGAAGATGGGGGAATGAAGGACAAGGAAGGGTGTTTTCCTACACACAGACACATTCACCCTTTTTTTTTTCTTCTGTAGGAAGCAAAGCTTTCCTCTGTGTGGCCTCATATCTGTGTACATTCCTTGGAGATTCATTCACCTTGAGGAGTTTTTGCACAAAGCAGCACTGACACTCATTAGCCGAGTGGGTGAGTAAAGGAGTTGTCTCTCTAGGGACACCCTGAGGGAGGACAGGCTCTCTCTAAAGTGAAGTTCCGCTCTTTTTGAGGATTTTTGCAAGTGCTAGTTAAATACCTGAAGGCCTGGTTGACTCCTGCATAGAGACTGCACAACAGACACTACATCTGAAGCATTGTTAACCCATCAGCAGGGAAGAATCTAATTGTTTGTTGCTCTGGTGAGTATGCAAACACGTTTTCCCCTCCCTCTCCGCAGGTTCTGTGCCCTTTGATTGTCCCTAAGGACTTTTTTGATTTAAGTTCAGCTGCTGTTCATTTGCATGAGTCATCTCACTGGATGACAAGGAGAGAGAAAAGGAGTGTGAGCACAACATGTCAGGCAAAACCAGAGGCCTCAGCCCTCTGAACGGGGCTCATTTCTGAGCTGCTCACTGAGCGTGACCCTTCCTGGGAGCTCCACTGCAGATGAGATGCTGCCCAGTAATTTCCCCTGACATGTGTCTCATCAGCCTGCTACAAGATGCATGAGGGCCTAGTGGGTCTCCCAGATTCTGCTGCCAGATTGAGAGGTTTTCCCAGTGAACTCTGCAAACCTGGGGCACCAAGTGCTCCCTGTTTTTCCCAGAAGGAGAAAGGAAGCACCAAATGAGGGGAGCACTCAGCAGACACAGAGTGAGCACAAGGGTGTTGTTCTCAACCTGGTGTGTGAAATATGGAAATCCTTTTTCCGTGGGAAATTCTGGATGCTTACAGTTTGTGTAGGTTCAGGGAGAAAACAAGCATTCTTGCTGGAGAGGAGTCCACCTGTGTTACTAACTAGGAAGACATTACATCTCTGGCTCAATGCAACCCTGAATCATGAAGCTATGGAGGACAGGAGATTATTTGGATATGTATCATTGTATCCCTGCCCAACTTTTTGTTTATCTCTCCATTCTCCTTGAAAGTTGAGAGTGGTGAACAAGTCCAGCACCACAGAAAAATGCTCAGCATCGTCAAGATTGAGCTCAAAACTGAAAATGCCTCAAGCCTGCGCTGGTTAGCCATGGGAATCTTCCTGCATGAAATCTGAGTTTTGAGACTTATGAATGGACAGAAGAGGTATTTGCAAATACCCAGAGCCTTTATGTGATAAATATTACCTCAAATTACTTGGCCAGATTAAAGAAGACGTAGATAGATAGCTGATATTACCCTTGAATGTTGCAGGCAGAGCTGGAATCATTAAAATAAATGTCCTCCCAAGATTCCAGCTTTATTTATTATTATCATTATCAGTACTATTATGGGATCTAAATGTATCCTGTGCTCCAGGGCACCACAAAGAATGATAACCTTGGCAAAATGGCCATCCATACTCCTGGCTGGAAACAGATAGGGCAGAGAGGAGTTGAAGTGAGCAGAGAGAGCTGGCTGCAAGGGACCCCTGATGCCAGTGCTAAAAATAAGCACTGCTGTCCCCAGGTGGATGCGATTCTGGGCACAACTCAATGGGATTTGCAGAAGGGTGCAAATTCCCCTTCAGAAGGGTGTCCTGGTGTGCTCGGATTTCCAGCAGCATGTGCAGCCTCTTGCAGCAAGGAAGAAGTAAAGGCTGAGCAGCCGGTTGTGCCTGGGTGCACACACATCTGGGCTAAAAGACAGCTCAAACCCATCTCCAAATGAAGGATTTGCCCTCTTTTGCGGGGGGGTCCTCTCCTGTCAGAGCATTAATGCAAAGTAAAAGGGAAAGGAGTAGTATGGGGAGTCTCACAACTTCCATCTGTGTTCTCTGCAACAAAGAGTGAGGCAGGTGTTACAGGAAAAGACGCTTTCCAATTTAGTTATAATAATGTTGTGTCAATCACTAAAATGCTAAGCTGTGTATAATGATTTCCATATGAAAAACATATCTTTTATAATGTATACTTGTGTACCTACTTGTTAATATGTATTTCTATTGATATATATATAATTATGTTAGTATAAAACCCTTAAACATATGTCTACAATCTTATTAAAATAATGAAACAGAGTTGGGAACTGAGCTAATTCAACCTGAAACCTGAGAGTGAGAGTGAAAGAAGAGTTTTCTCCCCCCAGACCCTTTAATTGTGTTTGAAAGATCAAAAATTTCCCAAACTACTAAAAGGTAAGTAGAAAAATGTGGCAAAATGGAAGAACTCTTTTACAGCGGAATATTTGTTCACTCTTTTTCAGTAAGCATTGGCTGATATTGAAGCACATCTGATGGTATCTGAAAATTTCTGCAAAGCTTTCTCCTTAATCCCTGAGCTTCTTCTGGATTGTCTGTCTTCTACAGTGCTCCTGCTTTATTAATAAGACTGTCACAATTACAGAGCTGGCTGCAGATTTCCCCAGGGTCTTTCTGAGCAGATCTCTCCCAGCAAACCCTGGATATTTCCCTCTCTCCCCGAGGTGCCACTACCTGGTTCTCAGTCTCTCACTCCTATAGTGCATTTTAATTTTGCCCATTCACACTTTGTTTTAGCATAGCAGTGAGTCATTGAATGAGAAGAAAAGGAGGTGAACGAATAAGAAGTTTTAAATATGTGTCTATCACGTCTAGACTGTGGCCATTTCCATCAGTTACTTGGTTGTGCTGAGCTACTCTCGAGGTGCTGTCCTTGGGGTTGTTCTGTCTTTCTTGGACATCCTTTCACCTCACCCTCGCTCTTGTGCTCTTTTAAGTCAGACACCGCCTCTGGCTATAGCTGCTGTTGGGTCCAGGCATCTGGCCAGCTGAGCAGGGCTGGGTGTAGACATCAAAAGGAATAGCTCCCTCATCATCTCTCGAGAACCTGCAGAGACTTTCTGGATTCATGGCTTGCTCCCTGGGTGAAATCCCAAAAAGTCCTCACTGAGCTGATGTAGTGTGTGCATATAACCAATATTACATACACAGACAAGTCACACACCTCAAAAATCCTCTCCCTGCAGGAATTTTGTGGAGTGAAAAGTTTCAGTGAACCACGGGAGGAATTTCTATTGAACGCTGAGTTTCTCCAGCAGGTATTTCAAGGAAAATTGATGGGAGTTTTGCCTTTATAGCCACTGGCCTTTCTTGGAGGTGCCTGTGAGTTTATTACTAATTTAAATGTTGTTCTCCCAGCTTGCAAGAGAGTTAAATATTGAACACCTCTCCATGCTTTCCCGTGCTCCACCTATGGCTTCAGGTCATCAAAGAATTACCCTCATAAGGGACTATAATTACACATTTTTCAAGTATTTACAACAGATTTAAAATTATTTCAAGGCTTGATCCAAGATAGCCATAAACACAATGGGCTTTGAATTAATGCCCTTCTGATGAAGGTGCAGCAATTGGCTACTCCTGCTCTTTGTAACCAGAAGAACCAATTAGGAATCCTCCTGTTGCGCTACATCTTTCCTTGCTGCTGCTTGCCTGCTTGTAGCCATTACCCAGAGAAAAGCAAAGAGGGAAACAGCTAAATAAGAACCTTCTTTAACTTTATTTTTTATCTTGATTCATCTTAGCCCTTATAAATTTCACAAGTGCTTTTTATTAAAATAGGAAGACTAATGAAAGATGTCTGAGTGGGTCAATTAACCTGAGCCTGAGCAGGTCATTAGGAACAATGGGAGATTGTACAGGCAGTCACACCTGACAAGCATGGACAGTGGCCAAATGAATCAGATAAAGAGACTGATCATTTTAAAACAAATATAATTTGCTTGATTTGTTTTCTTCTCCCTCTCTAATAGCAGAATTGCTTTGAAGACAAAGAGTGGACCCTGTTCATGATCTTAGATTTACAATAGTCATTGTCTTATAATCCTTAGGCTGCACTGTGTGCTACCGGTGTGTGTTCAAATGGCATGAGACAACTACATTAGTCTGGGCTGATATTTTGGGGAAAACTCTGCTCACGTCGAGTGCAGTTAGAGGTATCAATTGTGCCTTGCACTTCTGAGCTATTAATTTGACTGGCTATGTTCCTCTTCTAATTTAGACCACCACGCTGCCTGCTCTAGGCTGCAAGGTCCTCCCTATGGGTCCTCACACTACCCAGAGACTCAGCAGGATTACAGACTCCTTTCTGAACCCCTGTCCTTTTTGATCTCTTTAACCACAGGAGGAAGCTTTTCTGTATTAGAGTTCAGTTTGCAGCTGCCAGCAAATCCCACAGCAATTAAACCCACTGCAAAGCTTGCTGAGTCCCTCTCCAAGTGCCAGATGGGTCCCTTCTACCCACTTCCTGCCCTATTACCATGAAGGCACTCGAACACTAAAAAAGGACTCCCTAATAAAAGTGCTGGCTCTGCAGGGGTTTCTCTCCTTGGAGAACCTGTGGCAGATGTACTCCTGGCATGGAAGGTGCTGGTGGAAGAAGGTGAGGAGGACAACGGGGTTGTGAAGAGTTTTCTTGGGCTGTTCTGAAGACAGGTATGCTCACCTCTGCCCATGTGAACCTGTGGGCACCCCGGGCCTTTCCAGAGCCCTCCTCAAACCACCCTGGCTTATATTAGCATGCCCCAGGGCACATCCAGATCTGCTGCCAGCACGCTGCCAGCAAGATGGCTCTGGGAACAAGATGCTGGCAGGAGGCAAAATGCACTCTGCTTTCAGCCTTTGTAAAGGCTGCTCTTTCAGAGAGCAACAGACAGCCCACAGGAACCCTTGGAGAACAGATATGACAATGGAAAAATTTGGGGATGCAAGTCTGACACAACAGTTTCTTTTTTTAATCTACCTTTCATGGCTTACCGAGAGAAAGCAAAGAGCCTATCAAGGACAGACAACCAGCCTCTCTCTCTCTCTCTCTTTCACTGTCAAATTTGTTGTCTCATTTGGGGTTTAGAAACAAATGATTTTTTTTTTTTTCTTCTAAATGAATTAAGCTATCTGGGGATGGATGATGGATTCAGGAGATACAGGGTAGGTTACGAGCATGCTCTGTTGCTTCCCTGTGGGACACCTGTACTCATGAATCTGCAGACATTGACCCAATTACTAAGCCAGCACCTGGATACAAACTCCCTGTGACCACATCTCCAACTTGCTGTATTCACTGTGTTTTGTTCAGGGGCTTTTGCATTTCAGTGCCTCTTTATGCTGGCATATGTAAGCGAACTCTATTTTCTAAGCAATTCTCTTCATCCTTTGAGATATCCTTCTTTTTCTTTTAGTCATTTGAAGCAGGTCCCCTCCTCTCCCTCCTCCTCCTCCCCACATCTCCCAGGATGACCTGATAATTTAAATGAAAAGAGATTGCAGCAACACTCTCTTTGTCATTGTAAACTCATGAAGGCTTTGTCCCTTCATTGAGGACAAAAATTCAGGGCAAAAATTTTTATTTACTCATTCTGTCCTCCTCTCTCACCACAGGCTTCTCCCTCAGTGCCATGACATTTTCTCCAGCCTAGGTTTAAATTTCCTTTCTCCTGCTTTCTGTGGAGAGACATCTCCAGTCTCACAGAACTGTTGCCTAGTGTTTTCAGATATTCAGGCTAAATTTTCCTCTGAGTTAGTGTCCGTAGTTTTAAATCAGACTTCTCATTAATTTTCTCTGTGAAATTATACTCATTGTTTAAATTTGATGAAGCTTTTTCACATTTGACCCACTTGACGAGATAAACGTGGAGCACAGGGTAACAATCATTTATGGTGGGAGCAAAAGGATTTAGTCCAAGCTCTACAAAAGTATTTATGCTGCTATCTTCTATTTAGATGGCTAATTTGCTATAGATTTTTGCTTCTTAATTGGAAATTGAGAGTGCTAATAGCTTTCTGCCTCTAATCTGAAATGTCTGTCCTAACCACTAGGTACATTTTCAGAATTACAAGCTTGAGGCATGGGAAAAGGACAATACACTTTCAGAAACTCCTCAGGTTATCAGTAAAACCCAGTTTCTGAGTAAATTATGTGTAAAAATTTTCATTGGAGGTATTCTCAAGAGGAGGTAACTTTAATCCAAGTAGCTGGGAGTACCTCCTTGGAGCTGCCTAAGTCCTGAATTCCACTGGCTGTACTGGAAGCTAAGGTGTTCAGAGGCCTGAGCCTTCCTGTCTATTTGAGAAAACCCTGTTGACCTAAACCTGGTCCCAGCAGGTTTGATGGAGACCCAGTAGCTGCAGGTGTACTTACAAACAGTTGTGCTTCTCTGCAGCCTTGAAGGAAAATACACACACTGTGGACTCCCTTTCTCTGCATGAGAGATCTCCAGGTTAGTAATCACATTAGGAAGGACAAAAATCCCTCTAGGAATTGAAACACTTTCGGTATAGACACAAGGGCAAAAGGTCTTTATTGGAGAAGAAAATACCTCATGCACTTGGGCTGCTGGTTTTATGTGATGTCTAGAAAAGACGACAGTAAAATTGGCACCTCCTTGCTCAAGAGGTCCCTAGTGAACATTCAAGACATATCTTGTTTGCAAACACAAATGGATTTTTACTCCTGTTTTCCCCGAGGAGATTGCAGAGCTATGGCAGAGTGAGCTGTGTTCTCTTCTGGCTCGTGCATCATCATCAAATCTGTCGGCTAATTTCCATTTGAAGAATTGTTATTGCCAGCGAGGAGGCAAGAGCCAGACTGAATTCTCCTCCGATCAGGGCAGAGTTGGATGAGTTGGCATTTAGAAAGATCATCTTTCTGAGTGGTGAGCAGAGACCCGTGGAAGTGGAAAAAATATTGGATCCATTGGAGGTCACCAATAGAAAGCTGCCTTCCTGACTGCTGCTGTACTTCAGTCTCTTGTGGAGAGGGACTGCTCCGTGTTTCTTTTTTTAGTATGTGTGCTGGTTTGCCTCCATCTCGTCATCCAAAACCATGGAAGCTCTCAAATACTCATTAATATAAGGCACCTGAGAGTCAATTTGTATAATTTCTTCAGCTGCTCTAAAAGAAGCAGCAAAACAGGAGAAAAAGAGGACTTTCTCCTTTGGGTCTGCCTCTGAGTCTTTGGAAGAGCTTTTATTTCCAAGGGCTGCCAGACAGACCTGCTACGTGAGAAACACCACCAATGAATTCCTAGGAAATGAGTAGGATAAGAAATTAGAAGCTATTTGCAATGTTCTGTGAGAACAGACCCAAAATTTGCCTTCACGCCCAAAAGGAAGCGACATTCTCGCCCATACTTACCTGGATGATGATGATGATGATTTTTTTTTATTTTATTTTGTTTCTCAGTCTTGTCTCCCCTTCCTGTGCAATACAGGATTTCTCTTCATCTTCCTTGGTTTTGTTCTATTAATTTCTTTTTTTCTCTACTGTCTTTACATCCTCCAAAGAGGAAGAGAATCATGAAGCAAGGTCAGCTCAACGAAAGCTTTTGAAACACTCTCTTTCAAGGAGACCAACAGGAGTAATTTTTAAGGCTATAATAGATATAGGGTTTTTTACAACAAGGTCTGTTCTATTTCCATCTTCCACTTTTTATTCCAAAGTTTGTAGTGAGAGCAAAGCTGATACCAAATGTTAATGCCTGAGACAGGGAATTGATCTCATACTGGCCACTCAGTATGGGGCTTTTCATGCATCTTTAAAATGGCTTGGAGCTCAGCTTTTCAGGGGCTTGAAGAGACATTTTGCTACCTGGAGTTACCCCCTCCCTGCTTTGGGTTATATTATACCAGTTTCTGTATGTCTGAAGGTCTAAAGCCACTGGCCTTGACAGTGTTCAGATATTCCCTTGTTGTGCAGGTCCTGCCTGTGTGCACTGGACCTGCCTCTCTGCTCTGCATGGAAGATGCACCACACTGACACCTTCTAGATGGGTGCAGGGTCTGGTTTTGGCTGGCTTTGCTCACCCTTGGCTCTGCTGTGAAGCTCAGGAACAGCTAGATCATGCCTGAACCCACACTCTTGGCTGTAGAGGAGATTCAGGGCTTTACCCTGTGGCAAAATGAGCACCACAGCTGCATGAAAACACTCCTGCAAACGTTTCTTCTAAGATCAAGCGCAGTTTATCGGTTCAGGATTAGAATCGTTCTCTCCCAGGAGGGCTATGCCCTTCCTCAGCACTGAAAGGGCAACCCCCTATCATCTAACAGGCCATTTTCATCACTCCGTGTGCATTTGACAGATCTGGTTGAATTACGAAGCCCTTTCTTTGTGAGAAAGAGTATAACAATCGCAGATAATGGGAATTGTGCACACTTAAATACCTGCTTATGCTAAAGGATTGCCCCGGGAAGGGAAAACGTCTGACCCACTTTCATTACAGCCCTTTGAAAGACACTGCTGTGCCTCCTGCAGCCAGGAACTTTTTAGTGCCAATAATGGCCAGTTTGTGCACAGCACATGTGAGTAAACAGAGTGACATCTCATCTGCTGTGTGTGTGCTCCAGCAAAGCTTCGCCGTGCTCTCGGAGCTTTTGGTCACCGGTGTTGCTGCCAAAAAACGTCACTGGCATGTGGAGCATTGACCTGCCTGCCTGGGAACCTCCCAGATACAGCCAGGCTCCAGATGAAGGAACTGCCAGGTCCTGTGCACCAACTCGTATCTCAAGCATGACATCAGAAAGAGCAGCTCTGAAGATTTTATCTAGCAGTAACTCCAGTTTCATCCTGTGAAAGGAGTGGGGTGAAAAAAACCCAAATATCCCTGGGAAAAGTCCCTTGCAAGCATTAAGAGCGCTCTTTAGCAGCATGAAGAAGAGATGCAGCTCTTCTGACTGCACTCTGGTTGATTGCCACGGTTCTGAATCTGGTCCGTCTATTTTTGGTTATTTCTAGTAGGTGCGAGGAGGTAGCCAAATCTGCATGGAGGCTATTTAACTGTGTGAACAGAGGAAATACCACAGTGCTTGTGGAAAATGGGCCAATTCCTTGGTATTTTGTCTCTGAGCAGAGCAAGATGGCTCAGGGGAAGGTGTTAGTCAATTAAAGATAACCTAATTAAAAACATAACAAAAAATCCAACCCCGCATTTGCTTCTGTCTGCTCTTCCCCCAGAGAAAGGAGGCACTAAAACAGGCAAGGATGCTTTTCCTGCTGTCAGAGTGGATAGAGACAGAGGGGACATTTAAATGAGTAATTCCTCAGTTCCCATCACTACCAGAGTCCTTTGTGTTCATTTTTGAGTATGAAAGGCCCAGGTTAAAAAGAAATCTCCTCCTCTGCAACCTGTTTGCAACTGGTGATATCCCCTGGATTCCCTCTGCTCCTCACTGAGGCTTTTAATACCTCTTGTTACCAGATGGCAGCAGACTGGCATTTGTCTAGTTAAAATGGATGCTGGAAGCAGCATCGAAAAGCACATTGTTTGAGACTGCCACTATTTGCATTTCTGGCTTGGCAGGTACCCAGTTGGACCAACCCGGCACAGGCACCTTGCACTGAGTTACCCATGCAGAGGTATCAGTCTCTGGATGAGAGATGAAGAGGAGGTGGCTGATTTTCCAAGAACCCCCTCTAGATCATGGCAAAATGTGCTCTGCTTCCCTCTTCCAGGCTGACCTGGCTCCCAAGACCCCTGGAATGGGAGAGCATCCAGCAAAGGGAATACGTGGTGGTGGCGCTGGGGAGGGGATGCTCCCTGAATGCCCGGGCTGGAGCTTGTGAAGCTGTTGGGTGTCAGGGCACTGGCACTGTGAGGTACCTGAGCAGGAGATCACCGTGAATGTAGGGGGTAGATGCGAAGCTAAAGCTGGGGTGGTGGCTGGGAATAAATGATAACTTAATATTTGAGAGGTAGGTGTTGGTAATTAGTCTGCAACACTTTGATCATTAATGCATGCAATCAAATTATCATCAAGAACGCTTTCCCAACAGCCACCCCTCCCTTTCCCCCTCTTCTCTCTCTTTATTTTAAGGGCTGGCACACGGCAAAAGTTGACAGCACCAGCCCCACCGTGCAGCCAGGATGCTTGCAAAGGAAGCTGCTGCTCCCTAGTGTTGGCAGGATTCAGAGCTGGAGCCAAAAACTCAGGCAAGAAAGAGCAAATTCCCAAAGAAGGACTGGGCAATAAACTAATGGGCCCAGGCAGTTTTCTATCCTGAGCAGCAGTTCTTTGTTATCTGCTTGACTATTGATTGCAATCCCCATGGATACAGCTCAGGTTTTCCTGCTTTGAGTTCTTAAGTGAAATTAAAAGCATGCGGTTCATTACTCACTGCTCTCCTCTCTTCCTCTGATCTTCTGGCTCCCATCCAGGCACTGCTGGCCAATTACACCGGCGGGAATAACCTGCCTTTTTTTTCCCTTCACATTTCTACATACTCTGCACCTTCAGGAAATAGGGGAAGAGATCACACCGGGCACTCTGTGAACTCTACCTTTCAACAGCGCCATGAATAAGAATTGATCCGTGTTCCTGCTCTGCAGCCATGGCTGGAGATTAATACCAGCTTTTTGTGAATCTTGCCTGGATATCCACCCATCTGTGTCCCGTGTGTATGTGTGAACACGTGTGTGCCCGTGTGGCAGCTCTGCAAGGGCTCAGAGTTTGGCAGAAATGGTTGCAGGATATTTTTCTTGGGTAAAATCCAGTTCAGAAAAATTACCTTTTCTTTCCCCTCTATTTTTATGGAAGTTCACCAGCTTTGGTACTGTAAGATGGGGAAAGAAGAAGAGTTGGAAAAAGGTGGTGAGCTTTCAAAGGGAAATGTATTTTCAGTCCAATATTGGGTGTTTTTGCTAAACCAGAAGTGCCAATGCCCACTAAATTGAGCAGTGGCTGATACCCCAAACCTCTTCAGTCAGTAGCACAATGTAGTGTCTCAAAGTCAGAGAAAAATCTTCCCCTGGACTGTGCCACCTAAAACACCCTCGGTCAACCTGGATGTCGCCAGCACTGTTGTGATACAATCTCCTTTGACAGCCACATCTTAAGGGAAGGGCAAATGAATGCATTAAGATCTCTCTGGATATTTTATCCAGCCATCTATCGGGATCCCCCTAATAGTATTTTGTCAGCAGAGTTTAACATCAAAGACATGGAAAGTCAAAGGGTGGACTTCCTTTTTATTCCCAGAATTAGAGGTCAAATCATGCTTGGTAGCAATATAAATCTATACATAGACTGTTGATAGGCATAATAACAGCTGGTAGGTGACATGAAATGCTGGTGAAGGGTGCACTGAAATTCAGGCCACTTTTCTAGGCTTTCAGCATGGCCTGAAGCAGGACCTACATTTCAGATTTTTGGCAAGCCCAAAATACTTCTTTTCATTACGTAATTGGCCTGTGACTCTAATGATGATAGTGGAGCTGCTCCAGATTTATACTAATGTAACTGACAGCAGATTTTTGGCTCTGAGTCTGTATGAAAAAGCTTGCCATAATTTCAGTATTCAGACTGTCCTTTGTAGTTTCTCCCTTTTCTCAGGGAGGAAGCAAGTGATTCTCACTTTTCAAATTTAGTTCCTTTCTGTAATATGGCTACTGGGGCTTTGGTGTCATTCAGCTGACCTATTTAAGGTAGGTGAGTATGAGTGGAGATCCATTCATCCCCCTGTATAACAATGGAGATGTTCCATGTTCACCATTCCCAGAATAGTTCCCCCCGAAAATTACTACTGTCAGCTTGTTTTATGGGCTATGCTACAGAGGCTAAAATTGACTCAAGTTTGAAGAATGTCTATTTAAGTATCTTTAAACTGTGAATGTTTAAAAGAGGGGATTTTTGAGCGTGAGGCTGGGGATTTTTTATTTTAACATTACATTTAATGGTGTCTTTGGCATTTAATGTGAGGGGCTGTACATGGTATATCTATGTGTGTATGTTTATATCTAGAGAGAAATAACTCATGTGGAATGAAAATCCATTTAGCAGAAAAATGAGATCTCTTGAGTGTTTGTATTTTCTGCTGCAACTAGAAAACACTAGTACTATAAAAAAATAAAGCACAAATGATCTAAACCAATAAGATATGATTTTATGCCAAGATATGAGAATGGATCTATATCTTTATCAGGTTCCTCTCAGTCGAGAGATTAAAATCACATGGAAGCTTGTTAGAAATTCACTCTATACAGTATATCTTTCAGAAATACATTGTAATTATGTCTGACAGCTTCAAAAGTGAATTACAGGCTCGGGGGGAACTTCTACCTCCTCCCATGTACAAATCCCACAGCCCAGCCAGGTCCACCCACATGTGTGCACAGACATGCATCCAGTGAGATGCCCCGGGCCTCTGGGCAAACACAAGATGCAGATCTGGGTCACTCAAGCTTTTCCCTAATTCAGAGCAGATTGCTGGGAGCCTGTGGTAGCTCAACCTTGTACCGGGCTGTTTTCACTGAATCATAGATCAGCCTGGGTTGGAAGGAACCTTAAAGATTACCCAGTTCCAAACCCCTGCTCAGGGCAGGGACACCTTCCTCTAGACCATGTTGCTCAGAGCTCCATCCAACCTGGCCTGGTATTTCACCCTTTAAACTCAGGCTTGAAAATGCAATGAGGTGAGTGTTGAAGGGGAACCCGACAGAAGGGCTGAGGTCATGGGCAGACTTGTCCTTGTCCAAGTGGTGTGTGTGCTGCTGGCTGCTTGTCCCACGGACAAACACCTACCAGCTAATCCTCCTCTGGATGCTTGCATTCAGCAGGGAGGAAAAAAACCCAGAGCACCTTTAGCTGCTAACATTTATTCCTCCTATACTCCATGCCAGGAAAGCTGCTACCTCTGTTTCATGATTTTCCTCCTCATTTTTTCCTCTCTCACTTACTGTGTCTTGGGTGGATGTGTTTGCTATTATAAAGTCTATTGAAACATAAACATATACTTTTAAAATAGCATTTCACTCTGACAATACTCCTGAAGAGAGCTGAGAATATTATGGTGGAGATAATGTACTCCAGACAATAAGAGAAGACAGGAGCGGGAAGCTTATCTGCTAGAACCCCTATTGCCTATTTCAACAATAATCCCCTTCAAAATGATGTTTTTCTGTGTATGCTTAAAATGCATGATATTCCGCCTGTTAGTGTGGCTTTTAATAGCCTGGATAATTTTCCATACAATTAATTCCCTGAATATATTCTCTTTTGCTTCTGCAGTTTTTAATGTGGGTTGTTCCTCTCCGGGTGCAGGATAACCCCTCTTGGAGCAGCACTCCCCATCCAGGCACCCAGCACTGTGCAGGAACTCAGGAGGATGCTCAAGATGGGTGGGTGGCTCTGCACAGCCTGATGCAGCTACAGCTCCTTTCCTGAAGACAGATTTGGAGCTTTTATTTTTTTTTGCTTGCTTTGATTTTTGTGGTAGTGGAATCACAAGGATTTTGTCTCTGAATGCAATGCTAAGCCCAGATATGAGAAGAAAGGGCTAAGTGACAACTAAGAGTAGCTGGGAAAGGTGGGGGGGATGTCCTACACTGCCAGGCTGTGCTGTGGTGCTCTGGCAGCTGTGAAGAACCAGAGCTGCTGCCATGAGCCAGGAGAATGTTCCCCAAGGGAGAAGGGAGTGGGAGCCTGACTCACTCCATCTCCCAAAGAGCTGCAGGGCAGGGAGATTGCCAGGCTGGAAATAAGGGATGGTATGGACATATTTCCACAGCTGAATTTTATTGCTTCAAGGCAGCCTAAAATGACCTCTGAAACAAGGACCGTGTGCTCACCCCCCACTGACAGTCTCAGGGAAAGTGGATTATTTTCCACTTCCTCAAGATATATGGATGTCCACATTCATGGAAAAACACTTTTGCCCACTTCCCTATGAGCCACTGGGGCACCGTGGGCGCAGGAGCTCAGAGTTACAGGACAGGAGGGGCTGGCAAAGTAGATCTTCACCCAGGTGTAAATCCGCTTTGTCTCTTCCAGGGAGAACAATGCCAGCTCCGTTTGTACCCACTGAAGATATAATTGGCATTTGGCTCTGGCTGCAAAATTTGGATTGCTTCATCATTGTGCTTCTGATCCTGTATCACGGGAATCAATGAGGAATTTGATTACAGGCTCCTATTTGGATTCTCAGCCCCGCTTGGGGACGTTAATCATCAAAGTTGGGACTGAGGGGTACAGAGAATTGGCTGGAAAATTTAGATCATTTTTCAAAAGGAAAATGGAAGCCAAGTCTATGAGGTCTGGAAGAGTTTAATAACAGCTGAAATTTAACTTGGAAAAGAAAATTATCCCAAAGGTTGATGCTGTTTTGTCATTGACTTGTGTTCAAGCTCTCCTGTCTTCAGCTATGATATGGGTACAGTGAACAGAACTGGCCCCTGGAAGAGAATAGAGATGCTGGTGTGATTATTCAGCTTCTGACATATTGTGGCTTTAGATATAGTGGAATCTCGTCTGCCCCTGCCTGAGAAAATGCAAATACATCACCTCACTAGCTAATCCCACTTTTCTACCGTCTTTCCTCCCAACCTGCCCTGGTCAGCCCACAGAAGGAATATAAACCATATGAACCATAAACTTCAACCAGGCTGAAGCCGGGCATGGTCCTGCACCTCTGGTGCTACTGGGCATGGGAAGGCACTGCCTGCAGCTGGGGCTGGCCTGCTCTCAGTGCAGGAATCTCCTGCAGGGATGGGGAGTCTGGGACAGGGATTGCACCCCACAGCCCTCCCCCAGCTGGCATTTGTCTTTCCACCCACCCATTAGGCTCAGATGAATTACTGAAAGCTCACCTTGCATTGCAGGACCATGACACAGATGAGCAATGACATTGGGTCACGACCCATCAATGACAGAAGTGAATCAACGCACCAGTCAGACAAAAGAGAGATTATTAACTCAGTGCTTAATGCAGAGTGGCAAAAATCAGGATTTCCCTCTGGCTCTGCACTGATTAGTGTGTGACCTCAGGAAAATCTCATGGTGTCCCGGAGCCTCAGTTTCCTTACCTGCAATATAGTGATAAGGTCCATCACAACTTTTCACTGCTGATAAAAAACTGATCTTACAGGGCTTGGAGCACACAAACCAAAACCCTCCCTCAGACCCAGTGGGAATAAGCAGGGTCACATGGTCTAAGAACACAAAATCCCTAAGAGTGGGTGGTTTTGTTTGTTTTCTTCATTTTAATGAACAACTCTTCCACCTCTTTCCAAGCTCATGAGGCACCTTCTACTGCTACAAAAACAAAAAAAAACTTATTTCTCTGTGCCAGCAGCAGCCTCATAAGCAGAGGAGCAAATAAGGTATGTGCTGCTAAAGACTGTCTCATGGATATACACGAGTTACATCCTTTTCCATCATTTTGCTGATTAATAGGCATAATATCATGTCTGATCACTGCAGTAAGTATACTGTGAAAGATAACCACT
Organism: Bombycilla garrulus; assembly: GCA_013400315.1. Lineage (NCBI taxonomy): Eukaryota > Metazoa > Chordata > Aves > Passeriformes > Bombycillidae > Bombycilla > Bombycilla garrulus. The sequence goes on from VXBU01014877.1 coordinate 677,407, forward strand.
GAAGACATCTAATTGTTTTCCCTTTGGGTTTTTTGGGGGGTAATGCTTTAAAATAATGGCCCTAATCATTATTAATTCCTTTAGTGTTCGCTGGAATAGCATCAATCACAACTAACTCCTTTGCTATTAATGTGGATGTCACAGATACTTCTGTAGGGTTTCTTTCTGCTAGGATTCAGTGTTCATTAGCTGCAGCAGGTTTTTTTCCCCCATTATTCCTGAAGGGTTTGAGAAATCTCTTGCTGGGGGGGAGCCAGCAGGCTGTACACTCAGCTCATCTGGTGTGAAAAAGGATAAGTCTGCTTTTAAATGCGATGACCCTTGAGTTCCCTCTCTGCCACAGAACTGACTCCTCTTACTCATCCACTCTGCATACGCTGCCCCAGCCATCAAAGATTAAAGACAGATTCCCACACTCTCTGAAACTGTCAGGAGACCCCCAGTTTTCCTTCACACACTCTCCAACCTGGCGTATAGAAAACTGTAAAAAAACCAAAGTTTTAATTTGCCATGCTGACAAGCCTAGGATTTTACGATTAAGCTGTGTGTCTAATGATGCTAATTAAGGAAATCTCTGAAGAACTAGCTGTGATCATAACAAATAACAATAAGGTCCTCAATTTTCCTCTGAAAAGTCATCGTGAAAGGAACGAAATAAATTTCTGGGGCAGTTGCAGCTATTGCAAGATTTACAGCAATGGAGATGCCCTGTTGATTCTCCAGCTCCTACGGTTCACCTTGCTATTGTGAATTTGCTTTTCTATTAAAATGTTTTGGGTTTTTTTCTGGATAATACCAGCTGCAGGCTAGACTTTGGCCTGCCTTCTCCTCTTAGGAGGGCTGTTGAAGGGGATGCGTCAGGAGCAAAGCATATCCTTGCCAGTGCTTTCCAGCAACCCAGAGCACTGCCTGCTAGGGCACAGAGCTCCCCGCAGCATTTTTGAGTTATCTGGTGAGCAATGTAGGTTGTGAAACACAGTGACATTTCACCTTCAGGCACTCCACCTTCCCTCCAGCTGCCAAGAGCTCCCAATATCACTTTCACCCACCACTGCCAGGCATCTCTGACCCCAAGTGTTTTGTCCGTGATGTCTGCGTGTAGGCACCTGAATAGCTCTTGAGCCTGGCAGCGCCCTTGCTCAGTTTCCTCTAAAGTCTCTGAGAATAAATTTACTCTTAGACTGCCCTAAACCAGTGGTGACAAGTAAAGAGCTTGTCTCTGGCTCAGAGCTTTGGGAGAGTGTTGGTGAAGTAGCTGTAGCATTTGTGCTAACCACAACTCTTTCTTCACATAGCTTGAAAGGCAGTTTCAAAGCAAAGAAACTTGAGCTGCAATCACTCCTTTGGCCACGTGTGTGTTTTTTTCATTGGTGGGTTGATTTGCTGCAAAATGCTGAGGATTTCACACATGTGTTGATATTGTTCTCTGATTAATTCAGGAAAATAGTTTTCCACTAGTGCTAGTGGAGCCTCTTGTTCCAGCTTTCAATTCCAATCAACTCAGGATTCTGTATTCTTCACTAAAATAAAGCACCTCTCCGTGGCCATACCCTTGTGAGCAACCCTACAAAGGTAAGAGATGTGCTTGTGTGTGCATGTGTCCTCAATCCCAACTCCTCCTTCATGCCTTGGAGCAAGGCTCAGTGAGTGGTGCAAAGCCAAAGGCAGAGGAAGGGATTGGTTTAGCATTCCCCAAGCATCCTTTCTAAATTCATTGCCATTAGTTTGCCCCTCTTGTTGCAAAACTCAATGAGTTTGTCATAGCTCACAGTAACATTTCCCTTCCGCAGCAGAGATAACCCTGCTGTTGTAATAGCTGCTAAGAGAGACTTCCAGCTGGGAGACACTTCTGCTCAGCTCCTCCTGGCTCATCTGGAGGAAGCTGCTTTGTGGTTCATCCAAAAATCCTCATTTCAGCACTGCCTTGGGAAATGAGTTCTCCCAGTTCTCCTGCAAACGGAGGGCTCCCAGGGGTGAAGAGCACAGCAATGTTTCCCAAACCTGAGGAAAATAGCGGGCACAAGCCTGATATAAAATTTCCTGTATTTATCTTAGGAATAAGAGGCAAGATCAAAGTCCTTGGAAAGGAGAAATAAATAGTGATAGTAGGGGAAGTTTACTTTGGATATTAGGAAAAAACGTTGTCAAACATTGGAAAAACCTACCCAGGGAAGTGGTGCAGTCACCATCTCCAGAGGGATTTAAAAGCTGTGAAGATGTGGCACCAAGGGACACGGGCAAGAGTTGGACTGGGCAGTGCTGGGTTAACAGTTGGACTCAATGACCTTAAATGGTCTTTTCCAATCTAAATGATTCTATGATTCTATGAGAACATAAAACTGGGGAGATGTGTTTCTCCCAATCCTCCCTTGGTTTTGCAATACACAACCCAGGTATCTTTAGCAACTCAGTCTACGCCCCAGTCACACTCTTGCCACCCACTGGGGATTGCAGCCCAGGATTTTACCTCTCCTGACATGTCTGAGTGCTGGACTGGCTCTTCCTCACAGCCCATTCCTTCCCAGGTGATCCCTGTGAATGCTCACAGCCCTGATTTCTGCTGTTGCTGGGACACTGGGAATGAGCCCCGGGGCCAGGGCAGGCTTGTCCTGGGGTCAGGTTGCCTGCAAGGAGGTGCTTTACTCATGCTGATTCTGGTCCTGCTGACCCTGACTGCCTTGACCTTCACACTGTGTGTTCACAGTTTGAGTCTGGTTGAATATCAAAATCTGGTGGGAATGCTGGCACTGCTGAGCTGACCCTCCTGAGTCCCTGACCTGGTGCTTCCTTTTAACCCATCTGTGCTTCTCGTAGGCAAACAAGGCCACACCAGGCTTTGTGATGCCTTCCCCAACCTTTCTGTAGTTAAACTTCTAGAAATTTAATGTCTTCATTTAAGCCATGGTAGGCTGCCTGTCACTATGGGCTGCAAATGTTGATTTGGGATTGGAGCTGCTTAGAACCTCTACACCAATATTGTTTCCTATCCAAAAACATTATTCAGCCAAAACCAAAATTTCTTGGTTTCCTTGAAATTTCTGCATCTTCCAGGCAAAATCTGAATAGTGGTGAAAGCAAAACTTTTGTTTGGGAAATTTTTAGGTTTTGAAATTTTTGGTCCTTGCAACACATGTGGAAATTTTTATTTCTATTGTTTTCTCCTGTAAATTTCTTATCTCCATGCCTTCTATATTCCCATACAGAAATCCATAAAGAAAAACTAGAATTAAAACCTATGCCGATAGGCCCTGTTTCCACAGATGTGCTGCTGGAAATATTCTGCCATTCTTTTTTGCATCCCATTAGTAAAATCCCAGGAGTAGCTGCTGCTTAGCATTAATAGAAATATGTCTTTATTTTTTTGGCACAATATTTCCTCTTAATATTGTAACATAAAATTTAAATTGAAAAAAAAAATTGGCTGAGCATCCTGCTTGGTGGACAGCTAGGAAATCCGATGTTTTCCGGTTCTGCATTGGATTAAAACCAAATTTTCTAGCATCTTCTTTTTCACTATGATGTAAATGTTCTATCTACAGTGTTTCCTAATCTCTGCAGCAGGGATCTCTGGGAGTTCATGGACTATTTCTAATGGACCTGCAAGACAGAACTGAGAAAAACAGGTTTGTTGTGCAGACAGTTAGATGTGCTGTTCAGAGCTTCTCTCCTCTGCCAGAAAACACTTGAGGTAGAGAATGCTTTAAAATTACTCTTTCACACACTGCATTGGAAAAATATGTCCCATCACCTACTGTAATTATAATCTTCAAATGCCCTTAAAAGTGTTGATAAAATTGTTCTTGTTTCATTTATACAAACTTCCCTATGCTCTGGGCATGCCATTTACCTTTTCCTATGTTTCACTTTCCTTTCTAGAAAAACATAGTTTTCTGTTGATTCACAGGAAGATTTTGGAAGAGGCAGTTCATATTTACAGAGTGCACTGAACAGGAAAATGGCTTGCTAGGGGAAATTTCTCATTGCAGTAATTAATCTGATTCATCCGGGGCAAATAAGGGTGTTACCATACAACGTTTCCTTGAGGAGCCTGAAGAAAGGACTGTGGAACAGGGAAGGCTGACAGCCTGTCTGCATTCCCAGAGCATCCCCTGGGCAAGGGGCTCGCTGAGCCACGGCCACAAGGCACTTGCAGATGGGGTTTGATGCAGACCAGTGCCCTGTGCTGCTCCAGGTGCCGGGCTAAATGGCACCACGGGCATTAAAGCTGGGAAGAAATCCTCTGCACTGTTTTATGCCTTTCTGTGCTGTACTTTTAGCAGCAGGGAAAGGGCCAAGGAATCCTCATAGTTAGTGAGCTGTAGTTAATAGCATAGTTAGTATTGTCTGCTCACCCATCTACTCAGCTGCCAAGGGCTGTACAAATTACACGTGTTGAAAGGACTGAGGCAGTGAGAAATAGATAGAGGAGCCTCTGCAGGCACCAAGCTTTTCTTTAAGCCTGAAGGATCTGATGTTTTCCCAGCGCTGGACCCTGAGGATGGATGGCAGGCACTGGGAAGACATGCAGCTTCCAGGAAGACACCCCTGCCTGGCACATCCCCCGGCCTCTGCTCTCCCTCAGCTCAGAGCTGAGTCTGCAGAGCCTGTCTGAATGCAGAGACCAGACCCCAAACCCTGATCTGGCTCACAAGCTAGTGACAACTTGCTTCTGTCTCTTGCCTAGCATTTGTATGCATTAAATGAAATAATTTTTATTTCCAAGGACAGTGGTTAAACCCCCAAGCCCTTCTGCTCCTGCTTGAAATGTATTAGCTGCTTAGCCCAGAAGAGAAGCAAAAGAATCTGTGCTTTGATGGCAAACAATGAGGTTTAAATACATCCCATCTCTTTTAACATCTCCTGCTAATTAGTGACAAAGGCCCTCCTGCTCAAGTACAGCAAATATTTAACACCCACCTCCATTAGCCTGAAATTTTTTTACCCCCTTTTCCTCTGGCAGACATGGCAGCCATTGCCACAGTCAGCAAGTCTTCCCCAGGATTTCCAGCCCCTCAGACACGAGACCAGCCCTGGCAAGGGAAACACTCTCCTCATCTCCTGCTTTAGTTTTGCTTGGGATAAAAGACAGCAGATGTCTGCCAGTGTGAGCCACCATTGCACAGCACTTATGGGATTAGTGAGAGTGAAACTCCTAAGGGACATCTAATGGAAAAAGAAGAATTAAATGCCTAGAAAACAAGAAAAACTGTGCCACTGTCCTGGAGAGCCCCCAAGCAACCCAATGGGGACGATGTTCTGCAAAAGTATCCCTCCTGACTTCTCCCATTCCTGCCCTCACCAGTGGTTGCTTTGAGCAATCAGCAAAATCACATGTTGCTTTTTCCACTCGTGGGTAGAAATGGCAGAGCTGAATCTTTTCTCCCCTGGGGCACTGGTGCCGGGATGGGAAGGAGGGATGGCTCTCCTCTGGCACCGAAGCCTATAAGGCACGTTCAGACATCGTCATGATGCATGGTGAGAATCATCTTCAGGCAGGCAAGCGATGGAGCCATTAACAAAACAGATGATGGGGCAGCCTGTGAGCCCAGTGCTCTGCTCCTCTCCCAGCATTTATCTGGAACACGGCAGACACAGATTCATGCTGATGAAGCACTTTAATGCCAGCAATGAAAACACTGTTTTAATTCAAAACAATTAGTTCCTGGATTTGACAGACCTGTGGCCCAAACACTCCTTCTGTTCACTCAGTGCCTGCTGCCTGGACAAGCAGAGCACAGCAGGGCCTTTGCCCATGAGGCAGAGGGGTGTTGGATCATCCTTGCACCAGGGGGGGTTTTGGGGCTCTTCTCACAACCCCTCATCCCGTATTCTCACTATGGCCTCCCTCAGCAGCTCCAGAGTGAGTGCATCAGTGATCTGGGGGTAATCCTTGCTTGATGCTGAGCCCATTGCAAAATCTCTTTCTGGCATTCCTCCCCCATCACAGTGTAGGTGACTTCAGATAAGGAAGAACATGCCAGGCATTCTACAGAGTCCCCATCACTGGGGGTCTTCTGAAAGAGGTGTGACAAAAACCCATAAAGAGTGATGTAGACTGAGCCAGCCTGCACCATTCTATGCTTCCTTTGTTGTAACAGCAGTGACAGTGCCATCACCCTGTGTATCAACAAAAGTTCCAGACAGAACCAGGCCAGAGTCTTATTCATCCCCAGACTTTCAATCCAATTGCTCTTCCACACAAATAACTTGCTATCAAATAGTGTGTGAATTTCCAGTCCACACCTCCCTGTGTCCTAGGGTAAAGTTATGCTTCAGAGCTTCCCAGCTTGGCTGTCCAAATCAGAGAAAGGCCTGAGCTTTTATGTTGAAGACCTGTCCCTATATGATGGTTTGGGTGAATTTTTTTTTTTTTTCACCTTTCAACAAGAGCTGGAACAGAGGTCCTAGGAGCAAGCCCATTGGGATGTCTGCCTGTCACTTCAAGGTGTTTTAATTTGGATTGCTTAAACCACCAAAGTACCACTATTCCTGCCCAAGGGCACACAGGATTTAAGTCTTTTCACTGAAGCAGCATTCAATTCCCTTCCTCCTACAAATGAGCTTGAGCTGTCCTGATAATTAGTACTTTATCTTGGATGGCACAAAAAGGAAAGAAAGAGTGGGGGGAGGAAGTCCTCAGCCTTCACTGCTGGGCAGCCTCACAGTTCCTTCTTATTAGCTGTGATAATGATGGGAGAGAATAAAAGGCCCAGAGCTGCTTCAGTCACCTCATTTCATCTGGTCTGAGATTCGAGTCACTCGAGTGTCAAGAGAGCTTTTTAATTTCCAATATCACTGCTGCCAGAAATTAAAAATAAACTGGGAGCAAAACCATCAGATTAGCCAATCACACTGGAATTGCCTTTATTGTTATTGTTACTGTTGTTATTATTATTTGATCAGCTTTGAGAGAATTACAGCTATTCAGCAAATCAAAATATGTCTTGGATTTGAATGGACTGATATTAACTATTCTATAGTCTGTATTAGTGATGGCCTAATAGCCTGAAACATCAAGGCATGCTCTGCTGGAATCAAGTTTAAATTAATGCTACCAGTTCATAAAAATTGCTTGTGTTTATATAACTTTCATTGTGGCATCATAAAACATTTAATTAGCTAAAGAAACTGGGTGAAAAACCCCAGATGTGATCGAGTCAGGGTCCTGACTGTACTAAAAAAAACCCAGGGAAATAAAATGAAGGTACCAGGACCTATCCATGGGCTTAGAGGACTCACTCGGGGTTTTACTTGTGCACATCCTCTCATGTGGGTGTCCACTTGCCCCTGAGCCTGGTCAGAACTGATGGAGACATTTGGGCTGCACTTACAGATGAGATCTTAGACATCAGCTCAGGGGCAAAAGACAAAGCAGCAGAAGAAAAAGGATATACTGAAAAAAATGCTTCAGAATGGCTGTTCTAGTCTTCTTCCCTATACTGCCATGAGAAGAATCTTTTAAGAACAGCAAGGCACAAATAGGGATATGGGCTGCTATCCTTACACAAATACCCATAGTCCTGGTAGTCTCTGAGACAATACCACTCACCCACACTGAAATTATTCCTTCCAGTTTGGGCTGCAAAGGTGGAGTGAGAAAGGCGGGGCTGAATGCTACAGCAAAGAGGAGGAAAGGGATGTTATCCAAACTCCAGTATCCAATAACAGACTCTGTACTTGCAGCCATTCTGCTGTGTTAATGTGCTACAAAAGTCAATGCAGAAATGCACTTTTGCAGTAGAGATGGGTCTGTTATCTGTGAAGAGTATCATAGGAAAATAGCAGTGATACTGCTGAGGTTTTGTTGTACAGAGAGGAGCACTGCCCTCCTTGCAGTGGATGAAGTCTTACAAACCTTGGATCTTTTGACAGAAAAATCCTGGTTGCTATTCCTGGCTCTTCATTGCTGGCCTGCTCCTCCATCTCCCCACTCATCAATAATTTTGTTACTTAAACTGGATTTTCCACATTATATTTTTGGCTCTCAAAAATTCAAATTACATTTTGATAGGGACTGTCAATTTGACATGCTCTTGATCTATTTCCCTTTACTTGCCTGGCACAATTTATTTCTGAGACTTGGGTAAGCATGGGTGCTTGGAGGAAGGAAACAGCAGATTACATCAGAGTGAAGTTTCATCAGATTTCTTTCAGTAAGGTGGGATAGATGTTGCAGTGGTGCCTTTAAGGTTCCCCAACATGTCAAGGTTCAGGAAGGCTCCAGCATTATCCCCTTCTCCCATATGGCTGCAGCCACTCTGCATGTCAGCCACCCTGGGCAGTCTGAGTGGCGTGTGACCACACACTGGTACTGCCTGAACTACATTTTGTGATTTCCTCTCACATTAGGAAAAAACACCTTCTTCCTTAGATAGTAGGTTTGATTTTTTTTACTGAAGAGAAATTTAAAATTACACATCTGGTTATTAATACTTGATTTTGAATTCACAGTCACCCTTGCTGATCTCATGGCTTTTGTAACTAACGAGGAAACAGCAGAAAACCTGCAGGATTCCTCTGTTCTTCCTTCTAGTTGCAAATTGTAAACTATTTGCAAGCAAATTATTATTGACAAAATTGTGAGTCATTGTGTATTATAAATAGATTTAATGATCTCTGTAGACGATCAGAAACAAGAAGAAAAATTCATTGTATAAGTGATTACTTATTAATTATTTGCTCCATTCCAGTGCTTGCTGTTGCCTCATGGGAATTTTGAGGATCAGTTAATTAAGGTTCAGATAGGATCTTGAGTAATGTTTCAAGGATCTAAGATATCAGGCTGCCTCTGTGAATTTTTCTTATTTAAGTGGACTTTGTTAGATCTTAACTATCCATTTCATAACTCACCACTAACTTTGGATTTGTAATTATTTGCTATGCAAATCTCCAAATATTTAATGTCACCTTCATTTCACATGTTAATCAGCTGTCTTCACTCTGATTTGTGTGTATAATTTTGACTTTAATGAAGATTTGATTGTTTACATGAATAAACATTTGAGAGAATAAATTTAGTGTCCAGTCTCACATGTAGCATATTTTAAAGCCAGAAGAGGCTATTCATATAAAATATGTGTAAAACAGACCATTTTATGCCTTCCCAGAAGTTCTTGCAGTGACAGGAGTGAATTTTTCCCGCCACACAGGTGAGTGCTATTGAGTTCAATAACATCTTGTTGAGTAAGAGCGTATCTTTTAGAGCACATCCAGCCTTTATGAAAAGACTCCAGGTGATGATAAATGCATCCCTTTCCTTGACAAAGTGTGCTAATGGTTGTTCTCCACTGGTGCAAAGTGAAGGTATAGTTCCTATTGAAAGTGGTTTTCAGTATCATTATTAGTTAGCTTTTCATAGCAAAAAGAAAAAAAAAAGAAAAGAGAAAAAAAGAAAAGAGAAAATCAAAAGAATGCTCCTTTTAGCTCACCATGACATTCACAGCTCCCACAGCAGACAGTCTAGTGAGTAAATATAAAGTAACAGACTTGCTAACCACACTATTTACTTGGTTCTTTGCAATGGCTCTGAATGAGCCATTAAGGACTGTTGTGTAAATATAGGATTATGGGCTCTTTAAACACATGCTATTCACTTGCTCTGCCATTATGGGGATCTCTCACTCCCAGACTCCTACTGACAGACTCTGTTAATCCTTTCAGAGGAAAGACAGTGCTGGTCTCTGCTCCTCACATTGCTATCCACCTGCGTACCCAAAGCGTGCCCATGGGAGAGCGCCGCCTCTTTGCCAGAGAACACTTAGAACTCAGGGTCTTCCTGGTGCTAAAATGATCATGGCATGAGGAAGGAAGGCAGGAGCTTCTCTTGGAATAGAAAATGTAAACTCCCCATTATTATAATTTCTAAAATTAAAGGGCTCTCAGGCAAAGATATGAGGATAGGAATAACAGTTCTTTACTAATATGTATAAACAAAATAAAATAAAACAAAACCCAACAAACTACAACTTAATAGGAAAATTAGAGCAAGATGTACTATTACAAAAAACCCCTGACAGTTAAAATACAACCTGACACCCTGTCAGTCAGGGTGTTGGTAGCAGTCCAGTTTGAATGGTGGCTCCAGTAGTGCTCCTGGGGTGACAGATGGTTCTGCTGAAGCAGAGATCCTGTAGAAGGGTGGAGTTTTCCTCCAATGGTCNTTTAGCAATTCATGAAGATAGAATACATACCTTTGGGCACATCTATACATTATAACCTAGGACAGGGTCTCATCTTGGCATCCCACTCATGTGACTTCACTAAGCTTAAGCAGGCTTTTCATGTGTGTCTCCATCCTATTCTGAGGATACTAATGGATTTTTCCATATAAGGATATATAAGACTTCTATTAAGGGTCTGTATAAGGGTCATTGTTTCTGACCATCCTGATACAGTAATTATCCGACTTAGGAAGGACCCTTGCTATGTTGAGTTCACACTCAAAAACTCATTACAGACTGCAAAACAGCTCACTTGAGCAAACTCAAGACTGATGGTGAAAGACACAGCAGCTATCTATGGATATATGACATATATATATGACACTGGTCTATCTATGGATAGACCCTACCAGTGCAGTGGTCAGAGTTATAACCAGCAGTTGAGACTGAATTTTCTAGGATGCTACATTTCTTCAGTCAGTTGTATCAAGCTGTATCAACAAAAGCTATTAAAAATAAAAAATCTTGGAAACACTCTGTAGCCTGCTCTTATTATTTCATTCTCAAAAATACTACATTTTAAAGAGGTGTCCTTCCATTTGGCCTAGACCTATTGGGTTTTACATCCTACCAGCAGCAGTGGAAAACCACAGAGGTGACAAAATCACCTTGTGAGTGCCAATGAAGAACCACTACAAACATCAGTGAGTACTGGGAGAGCTTCAGTCATTAGGTACAGGAAACACCATGTACCCCCAAACAGTGGGAGGCATTCCAGTGACACATTTGGCTTGCCAGTCCCTTCCCATGGTGGGAGGAGGTGGAGACTAAGATAGGATGTGGCTGAGGAGTCTTCTTATCTGATCCTACCCCTAGGTCAAGCCAAGTCACACACAGTGTAAGAAAGGGATGTAAAAATATCTTCCACCACCCGATGCCATTGACTGCCTTATGCCTTGTGCAGTCTAAATGATGAGGCAGAGAGAGGATGCTCCACCACCACAGCTCAGAACAAGTGCAAAGTGTCTGAGGGATATGCACAATATCAGAGTTTATCCCTAACCAAGATCCCAGAAAACAGCGAGTTCCTGTGTGCTGCTTGCACTGGGAACTGCAGGCTACATGATAACATTAAAACAACTTCAGGCACTGTAGTACATCTCTTCCATGTCTTCCCTCTGCTCCTGGAGCAGTGCTGAGTTTCCTGAGCATAGGGCAAGATGCAGTCCAAACAATCCGGTTTTTCTTCCTTTCACTGCTTCAAGTCTCATTTCGACAGGAATCCTAAGGCTTCTGCTTCACAGGAGCCTCTCACATCTTAATAAAAATCAGATACTGAGCTTCCAAAAAGACATGCTAAGTCTGAGCCTGGGGCTGGCTTGAAATTCTACTGAACTTGAATGAAATATTAACAGTGATTTGGATTAGAGTCTTTACGGTTTGACAGGCAAGAGAGAGAGGGGCTGATTGCTCCTTGCACTCCTACGGATGTAAATCATCTGACAGGAAGAGAGGATAAAGCCATGATTTTCCTACTTGCTGCATGAGTCCTTTGACCTGGTAACTCACAGCATCACCTGCTCCCTGGGACAGCAGGGGAAGCTTGTGCCTCACATGGGGATGTCTCCTGATTAGGCAAAATGGGGATGGCAGCTCAGGCCTCAGGGTTTTTTATGTGCAATATGCTGAAGGACCGTGAACTAACTAGTAACCCTTGGTATTACACCTGATTTTACCTGTGTCTAGAGAGGCCAATTCCTTTTATGGCTCTAATTTACCAAGTCTACAAATGTCAAGCCACAAAAGGTCCTAATACTACAGACAGCTCTGCTTAAAAGGTAGCAATTAATAATCCCACTGCTTTTCCAATTTTCTATCTAAGTTTTAATGTACTTTATTGTGAGTCCTTGGAAGGTATTTTAAGGCTTTTGTCTTACAAGTCTTGTGCTGCAGAGCAGTTTGAGATCTCTGTGGCATGAAAATACTTATAACCACAAACTCAGAAATGACACATACCTTGTTAGTTAGTAGCTGCATAATTCATGTCATCTGCACTTCTTTCTTTATGGAAAGCATGTGAGGAGGGTGGAGTACTTGAGCTAATGCCTCCAGCCAGCAGAACCTGGCAATATCTATCTTAGCTTTAGTTGCTTTGGACAACCTATCCTGGACTGAGGCTGCTGCTGCTTGTTCTGTCCATGGTCTTTTCTAGACCTCTATAAACAGTTGAGTCTTTCCTTTGGAGAGAAGCAGACATAAAATTATAATTATGGAATTTGAATTCAGACTAGGTGACATAAAATTGTTCCTTTCATGATACCTGCTAGAAGACTTCTAACAGCAAAACATGCTCAAGGTATAATTTCTACATCACAGCCTAAAGTGAGTGAGGCCACAGATGTTTTGGGCAGCCATCAGTCTCCTGCACCTACCTCAAGCTCAGCAGAATTCCTCACAGGGCGCGAGCACTGCAGTTGCCTTCAGCGCCAGATGCCTTTTGGAGCTCCGTGGGGAATTTGTGAAGATATAGAATTCTCCCACTGATGGGAGAATTCACTGGTTTGTTTAAAACTATTTCATCCTGCCTTGGTAAGCCTGTTTGCTAGCATTCCCCAAAAGGACTTGGAGTGGATCTTAACTCAGGATGAACATTTTAGCTCGATGACACCTGGTAAGGCGTAGGGATAGGGTAGTGGTTAGGGGAGTGGTTATGATAGTGCTTAGAGGTACTGGTTAGGGTTAGAGTTAGGGTTAGGCCTAGGTCGGGCTCTAGTCAGTCCAAGAGCCTACAGCTCCAGGAACACTGTGGCTGGAAAAGGCATTCTAAGGCCATTCTGACAAAGCCCCAAAATGGCTGCTCCTGCATATTTTTAAGCTGGAAAACCCAGACGCATGGCTCTGGTTTAGGGTGAGGCTTAGGCTTACGCTTAGGCCTAGTGTTGGTCTCTAGACAGTCCAAGAGCCTACAGCCAGCTCCAGGACACTGGGGCTGGAAAAGGCACACCAAGGCCATTCTGACAAGGCCCCAGAATGGCTGCTCCTACATCTTTGTGAGCTAACCATGGCAATGTGACTGGGCTGCACTTTGGAGGGAGGATTCTTCCTAATCAGGCCAATAATTGCACTCTTGTGCCACATGGGAACTTTACAACACCACAGCAATCAACAATATCTGCATAGCTACACTGAAGTTCCATCCCAGAACTTAATCAAGCTCTTGAAAACAGCTCATAATTTTACAAGGGATGAACAGCTGGAGTTGGCATTGGGGAGTGCTGTTGTTTTGGCTTGCAGATACAATAATTCCCTAGTATGTAAATAAATAAATAAATAAACAAATCTGCCACACACATGCTGGTCTTGTGAATATATTTATACTGTTTCTTTCCCCTTTCTTTCTTCCCACATCGTTTTTGTGGGTATTTTGAGTTTGGGTGATAATTCTGGAACTTATCACTTTTAGTGATTTCATTTAAAAAGCAAAAGGAAAAGATGATTTCTTTCTCTCCATTGTGTTCCAAATAATTTCTGACCTAAAAAACAATGCAGAAACAAAAAATACCATATGAAAGCTTTGATCTATGGAAAAAGAAAACTGACTGATATTTAAAGAAGCAGCAAAACAAGGAAAGCTTTTTCTCTAAACACTTTACTGATCAGAAAATAACATCTGTCATTCTGACTATGGCGTTTGGAGACTTAGAAGCAGAGATGTCTTTATGAATAGGAAAAGCAAGAACCTACCTTTTTTAGGAAGAAGGTATAGGTGGGAAAATAGCCAGTTTGAAGTACGATATACATTATTTGAAGACACTAGATCTTAGAGAGTAATTCTGAACTTTACTAGGAAGAAAAGAAATTGAAAAGAGTGCATAACAAAATAAATCAATCATGCTCAGGATATAGTTCCATAGGCTCTATCTGGAGGATCCTCTTACCTGTGGAAAAATCAGGGAGCCACTACAGAGACACAGGGACCTGCCTTGCATACAGAGTTTCTCCAATCAAATGGTGTGTCCTGAGATGAAGGCTCCAAGTCACTCAGGTGTGGTACAAAACGTGGTACACCTGGGCCACCAAACAACCCTCTTCCCTCCAGGTTGCCCGGCCTGGCACTTGCTGAGAAGCTCAACGTGAGCCCATCATCCCACCTCTGGTGCTGATGCTGTGGGAACTGGATAGAGGACAGAATCACCCTCCTTCAAACACTGCACCACATTGCTTTCTGTTCAGGGAGTTTCTGAGCCCAAGGTGGCATCTCTGTACTGAACAGCTCTTGGGAGATTTTGCTTCTGTGGATTTCTCCAGATGATCTTTTGCATCCATACAAATTTTCAGCAACCTAGTATCCATGTTCTGCACCTCAGCTCCACATGAACTGAAGAACCATTTCACTGTTTTTATGCCAAACATGCAACTTGATAGCCTTGTACTAGACAAGAACTATTGATCCCTGCTCACTTAGTTCAGGTCACTGGGGATTTGGTCAATCAAATCTGGGATTCTTTGCTTCTAGAGAAACTGAGTTTTCACACAAAATATCAAACCAGGAATCTGTCCTAGGTGATTAAAGAGCAAACAGAGACATTTCAGGAAGCCTTTTTAGGGCTGCTGGGGTTGAGTAATTTTGTGTCCTGTTGTAGCAAACCCTTCTGAAGCTCTCCTGCCCAGCGAGAGTGCAGGTCCTGCCCAGAGGAATACACAGTGTAGGTCAAATTGGACAAAGCACAATGCACTGAAACAGACCAGGAGTGATGGACACTTGACTTTTGTGGGAATCAATCTGGGAAGGAGATGGGGCTGTTTATCACTCACGGAAAGGTATGAGCAGCTCTTCATATCGAGGGACAGCACAGCCCAATGGAAAGGGCTTCACTCTGGGACTCCAGGATGCTCGGGGTCTCATCCCTGCAGTAACCCAGTCCAGATGAGTTGTATTGGCTTTCACATCATTTCCCTGGGTGAAAAAAAGGGAGGGTAATACTGATTCACCTTCAGAAAGTGCTGGGAAAGCTATAGATGAAAAGTGAAGAAGAAAAGTTAAGCAATATTAATAATTATGAAGCCACAACGTTCTCCAAATAGAAGATGCTAAAAAGTATAAAGGGCTATTACATTTTTATTAAAAATGTTATAGCCAGTTACTCTTCTCCCTTTCATTGAATACACCCAACTTCCTTCCTCACTGATGGAAATTGAATTACTTGCACTGTTTTGTACTGAAATCTTTTATTATATTCAAAAGGAAAAAAAAAAAGATACCAATAATATAGATCCGATAATTAAATTGCCACCAGAAGGTGATAAGTCATGAATGGAACAAACAAAGAGAATAAAAGGGAAGAGGAATACAAAGAAATGTATTATATGACCAGCATATGGAATATTAAAAGGAATAAAGAAAACATAACCCTGACAATAAAAGTCTGAGTAATGACTTTGACAGTTTATGTTCAAGGCACCATCTGGGCAAAGAAATGGGTTTTTTGAATTGCCGGAGTAACTCTTGCCCTCCTGAACTTCAGGACAGGATTTTGCTCTTCACCATGGCAAGCTACTGTTCCTGCAGGTTTGTACCAAAAAGTTCAAGGAATTTTGCTTGGGTGTCTTTTGGTCCATCCTGTTTTTCTTTGGGCTTTGTGGGAGAAGAGCAGAAGAGGAAGGGCTAAGGGCTGGTCATTTGCCCCCAGCTGTGTTCACTGAGCTTTCAGGCCCTGCTGCAGGTGATAAAAGGGAAAGACAGGAAGGGAAGGTGCTGGTCTGGGTGGAGGGTGTGTCCTGTTATTATTCCCTTTGGAAAAGAAGGGTGGTTCTATTGGGACTCATATTTCAGAGTCAGAGCCTTTCCTTTGGTCTTATAGTAGAGACAGCTGGTTTTGGGGTACTTTGTTGTCTTTCACAGGTCTGCTGGGATGGGGAAAGCAAGGCCTATTCCACAGCATATGTTACAGCAACTTCAGGGTAGTGCTGATCTTCCTGGCTGAAACTGGCATGGGGTTTTGCCCTACAAGCTGCTGCCACAGGATATGATGGGTTTGCTCTGTCTTGTTGCCTCCTGTCTGGGAGCAATCCTTTTGTGCCTTGAGACACAGCAGCTAATATTGCAAAGCTAATTTTCCAGCTCTCAGTCCTTTGCAGATGTTCCCAGTAAGTTTGGATCCTTAGCTGACTGCTTTAGGGCATATTTCTTCCTACTTTAGGCTTCTTAATCTTACTACTTTAGGCTTCTTAACCACAGCAGAAATCAGGCAGGAAGAGGGAGCTGGTATTAAGGATTATTCAGATAACCACAAGCTGCATAAAGCCCCATTCATTGAGATGTTTTCATCGACAGGTTTTTATGTGGCAGCTTATGGAAGTGGCTGGAAGTAACCATTCAAATGCTTCCTGTTTCTCAGATAAGCTCTGTAGCTCACTCAGGTTTATAAACCATATCAGCAGTGATGAGCAAAGTCTAGACTTCAAGTTTTTTGGATCCATTAGGATATTGTGCCTTTGTTTGATGAACGAATGTGAAAAGTGGGCTCCCTTTCAACTGAGAGTGCCGGCTTGGTAGGCAAGTGAGACCCTGATTTTCCTGAGGCCTATTTAAATCTGCAAGCTGGGAAGCTGATGTGAAGCAGCAGTGTGAGCCAGCCTCCTCTCCATGACAGCTGGGATAATGCCACCATTTGGTATTTGGCTTCAGGGAGAATATGCCAGCAGTGACATATGCTCTGCAGTTGGCTCTGTGAAGTGAAGGAGCAGCTGCCCCTTGGCCTGGGTGTGAGACCTGCCAGCTCTGGCCGAGAACATTCTGCAGCAAGTTTTCCTTTCTTTTAACTTCTGCTGGAGATTTGAGGATAAAAGCCAGCAGGAGACTTATCCACGGCAGAAACCACACGAGAGCCTGCTATGGCAGGTCCAGCTATCTGAATCCATTAGCAAGGCTGGTGTTTGATTATGGGGGACTGAGGTAGAGTTTTTCTGATGTGACAGACAGTAAGTGCTGCAAGTGGCTGTTTGCTGAGGCAGAAATTAAAAATAACAATCATTTCCATGTGTTTCTCCTTCCACTTCCATTTCCACTTGTGCTAAGATGTTATTTTGCCAGCATATGAGAAAGGCACAAAGCATTCAGACTGGATGTTTTTAGGACCACAGTTTCTCTTGGCCTTCATCCTGACCTGAACAATGCAGAAAGCTGTGAAATTCTGGATGCCAAAGAAGACAATAGCAAGGCAGAAAGAGGAAAGAAACCTTCCCTAAAGAGCCTGGTGAGAGATTTGGTCCTTTGAAAATCATTTACTGGGAGGGAGCTGTAGCTGGGAGGGAGAGGGTGAATCTATTTGTGCTTTTACACTGTGCCAAATATCCCGAAACTCAGACACAGGAGGAGGTGAAATTGTTTATATGTGTGTAACAATTGCAAGTCTCAAAACACCATTTGTTTTCCTTATTCCTGAGAACCCCTGAGAGGAACAGAGATCCTGGTACAGGTTTTGTAGCACACTGTGTGCTGTCTCACTGTCTCTCACAAGCTGGATCTAGAATTTGAGCAGGGAGTTGGAGATGGGATGAGTTTGGATGCCCTGGAGGAGGGGTGATACCAGTGCTGGGTGACTGCTGCTGTCAGGTATCCATGGACTCCTTCCGTTGTGCTGCCTGAGGGCACCATTCAGCACACAGGTGACCTTGAAATTTCTTGAGAAATCAAGAGAAATCTTGAAAAATCAAGGTTGTGCGCCATCCAAGGAGAGGACAGCTAAACCATGAGCCCTCAACAAGTAGGTGCCATCACAGACTCTATTTGCAAAGAGTGCAGCACAGTAGGAGACCCAGAGAGGGAATCTGGGAGCTGGTGCTGCTCAGGAGCTGGGCAGAAGGCACAGTGCCTCTGCAGCCTCCCTCTGCCAGCAGCGGGTGGCAACCGCTCTGTTAATAAATGCTGCTTTTGATTAAACTCAGAGCAATTTCCCTTTAAGAGAATTCCCTTTAAAAAGAATAATAACCCTTTTTTTGAGACCTGAGTGTCAGCAGAAGAAGCTAGTCTTGTTTTCACGTTTTAGCTGTGAAACAGTATCGGGTGGCACCATCTGATTCCTTTTCTTACAATTCTTTTGTGTCTTTCCTTTTGTAAGCAAAAAGGAGCACATTCAGGCATGAGAGAAAGAAGTGAAATCAGATTGTATTGCATTTCTTTGGCATATATGGTGGTTTTTCTTAACTCCTGAAATTTGAGATAGCCTGAGAAAAATACCAGCATGGACAAAAATGAGGAATCAGCTTTCCATCCAAATGCTATTTTAAAAGATCCCGTAAATGTAAGTAGCCTTTTTGTGCAGTTAATATTTTTCTTTTATTATTCCTCAGCTCTGTTTTCAAGTCTTCTCTTCTATACACTTTCAGATGAGCCCATGTCTTACGAAAGCGATGGTCTGTTAATGGAGACCATCAGCAGTTTTAACAGCGGGAACAAAACTGACTATTTCCTTCTCCAAAAGAGCTCTGCTAATATCCTTCAGACTAAAGCAAAACTGAAAATATATTCTTTCAGTAAATTGTAAATTCATCCCAAAAAGCAAAACTTCAAGGGAGCTAAAGCTGTTCAGGTTACACTGAGAAAATTATTTAGGTTGAATAAAAAGGTCAGGGCAAAGCTGTAGGCAAGTGTGACACACTACATTTCAACCGCTTTAAAAGGAAACAAATATTTGGACATGTTGCAGGGTTTCATTTTGAAGTTATTTTTGAGGGAAACTGTATTGTTTCAAAATGGCATTTTTCATTCAGGAAAGAATCAAATCGAAAGAGAGTTTTAAATTAATCAGGGCTAAACATTCTGAATTATTTGTTTCAGTGCAAATGTGGAACTTCAAGTTACCCCCTGAATTATGGTTTTTTTCAGGGATTTGAATCCTTCCTCATGCAAATGCTCTGGTTTAATTTGACTCATGCATATTTTTCCCTCATGAAGTTTTAGTTTTTGCAACACAACAGAAAAGCTCCTTTTTATCCCTCCACCTGCCAAAGCCTCGGTTATCCAGCCCTCACACATGCACACCACTTCTAGCAGATGCTGAAGCCTGGCCAAAATCATTCTCTGCTTCTCCATTCCCCAGCCCTCCAGAGAGCTTTGCCAGCATGGCGTCACGCCAACCTGTGCTCCACTGTTTCCCATTTCCCAGTCCCTTGGGAAGTTGTTCCAGGAACCTCGTTCCTGACCTGCAGCCCATTCCCCCAGCCCAGTGAACAGTCCTGGCACATCACTCTCAGCATGACTCCCCCACGCAGATGTGGCTCTCCAAGCTTAGTCCCTCAGTCCAAGCTCCCCACACCAAAAAGTGAATGTTGCTCAAGCAACCTCGCTGCTACCATGGAGGAACTGTAACATGTTTGGGATTCGGTGGTTTTGTGGCATATGGTTAAGATCAGCCCCTTATGAAGACAAGGTCCATTTGAATTTCAGTTTTAAATGGGATCTCTAGGCTTTATCACAGTTGTTGGACTCACTGTGCCCCTGGAACACTGCCCTTCCTCTGCTCCAAAGGCACCACTCTGCACCTCCTCACCCCAGCCAAAAGCACCATCACTATCCCGGTGTCTGCCAGATCTGGGCACATCTCAGGAGGGGCAAAAGGCAGTTCAGCTGCACCTGCTTAGATCTGGCTCAGAGCTGGCCTGACAAACACTGGCTGGCAGACCCATCCTGAGCAGGATGAAGGGTGTGCATGAGAAAGTGAGATTAGTCATTCTTGTCACAGGATAGGAGCTGCTCTTTGGATCTGGGCAACACCGGCATTTTATTCATCCTCAAAGTGAAGTAAAACTGGCACTTTCTAAAACATTTGTGTTGTAGCAGTGGAGGTGGCTTTTTGTCCCTCTTTCTCCTGTTCATTCTGAGCAGATATCTGTTATTTTATCCTCTCGCCAGTGAAAGTGTGAGGATTTCACAGACAACCTGAGGTAATTTTCAAGTTGTAGAAGTTTTGCAGGCAACTTTCTCCTTTCTTAGTAGAAAAAAACACTGTATTTTTCCAACATAAAAAGAAGTTGCTCTCAGCCCAGGAGGTACCTCCTAAGAGCCACTTCTCAAGTTTTTCCCATCTCTGATTATACAGTCTTGACAGGAATCAGCCCAGCAGAGCTTTCCACAGCACAGTCTCACTCGAGGTGGCAAAGGGCAGTGCATTAGCTTCAGCACCGGTGGAAGTTTAAGGGCAATGGTTTTAAGCAAGCACATTAACGAGTGAGGAGGGCTGCTCTGCCAGGCACCGGGATAAAGGGTTATTTCTGAAGGCACTGGAGTTAATAGCCGTGTTGATGTTTTTGCTGTTATCTACCCTCCCTCACCTGCCTGCCCAAAAGTAGCTAAAAACTCCCACGTTTTGGGGTTTCAGGATTGGGAAAATATGGGAAAATACAACATTTTGTCAGATCATCCTAGCCAGGTCATGTCATTGCTCTATGCCTCAGTTTCTCCAAGGGGAAAAAAAGAATGTAAAGATACTAGCACGCTCTGATGAAATGTTAAAAACAGCTGTAGAAGAATCCAAATGAAAAATTAGTAAGAATATATTAAAGTTATTCTGAAACTCTTAAGTGCTCTTCCCCTTATGCTGATTATTGAGTGTGCTGTGCTGTATGAAATACCAGACTCTGTACACCTCACAGCCCCTTTGCCCCAGCTGTTATTTGGGTGATTTTGGTGCTCTGAGAGTAACTGTCTGCCCTTCTGATCTAGTTTCTTTAATTTGGTCTTTGACTCCTTCTCAGTGTGAGGACATGCTCTGCAGCCCTCAGCTGTGATACAACTCACATCATTCAGGAGCTGATGCTATGAGATGCTAACCAAGATGAAAGAAATTTCACAGGAATGAACAAATCCAAGAGACTTTTGCAGCACAAAGCAAAACACCAGAAATATTTGGGGGCTGCAATGAATCAAAGTTGCCCTTCTTGTCCTGCTCCCCCTATCAGTAAAACCCAGCTTTGCTAGGTGTCTCTGATCCTGGGGCGCTTCTGCTTGACAGTATCTGCACTCACACCATGCCATGGAAAGCTTGGATGTGAGTTAACACACAACAGGGTGTACCTGATGAGCTTAATGGACACTTGCAAAACCTGCCATGTGCTTTTACGCCTTCCTTCAGCAACGCAAGTTTTCTCTGGCTTTGCAGAAGTGGAGAAGAAAGAACATGGAGGGAAGGATCTTTCACAGCTGTCCCATGCTCTTTAATAGTAAAGTGCTGAAGAGAAACTTCTCCTTTTTATTGCCAGTGAGAGCAAGCTCAGTCTGGGGGAGAGCAGAGCTGTTCCCACTCCCTTCCAAGCACCGTGGTCTTAGTGCTGACACAGTGCTCAGTGCCCAAAATATTGAGGGGGCTGGCAAGGGCTGTCGGAGCCACCTTCTGTGCAGGGCTCAGCATCAGCAGAGCTTGGAGGAAGGGCAGCTTGTGCCAGGCAATGAGGCAGAATGTGCCAAACACCCCGACAGTGCCCTCACCACACAGGAGACAAGGGAACTTAGGCAGGTGCTCAGAGGGAAATGTGAGCGGTGCATCTGGCTTCTGTGTTCTGCATCCCTCCGTTTGGATAGGGGGTGAGAGCACTTTATTGTGGCAAAGAGGGGCTGCTGATCTGGGAATGCTACTTATCGATTTTCCTGGGGTGCCTGGAGGAGGATATTGTGCAAGGAAAAGTTTAAGTGTGTGTGTATGTAGATTCATTGGCCATCCTGGAGAACTGCTAATGAAAAATGTGTTCAGACAGACTGGGTGCACATATGCAGCAGAACTGGAATAAATAAATAAATTTTATTGCTATAACCAGGAGTCCTAGACACTTTTGGACTCAAAAGACTTTTCCTTAGTTTAGCCCAGCAGTAAGTCCAGGTGCATGTCCATACACAGCTTATCAGCCAGCAGAGCAGGCACCAAATAATCTCTGGGGTGACAGTGTCTGCTTATGAACCAAGGGTACAATTGTGCATCTGCTTGGTAGATGGACTTGCACATCTCTAGTGCCATACTTGGGTTTCAGTGATGCACAGTTCCTGAGAACACATGCAATGGAAGATGCTGTCTTGTGACATCACCTACAAGCCCAGTACTCAAACTCCAGGAGCCCCAGGATAGTGAGCCCCTGCTCTAAATTCTGTGTTGGCATGCACCACACATATTGACACCTGTAAAGCTGTAGATGTCCATGTCTGCATGTGGATGTCTGTCTCCGTGCTTTTTAGATGTCTGAATAAAATGAATGCAGTGAATTGGGGTGGGAATCTTCCAGCTTTGGTCTAATCAATGTCTGTGACTGCATCTGCAAGCATCCTTTCACCCATCCTGAAGTGCAGCCACTCCAGGTCTGGGGTGCAAAAAGGTTTTTTTTCATGCATTACCGTCCTGAACAACAGTTAAGGACATGAAATGAAGGATGGACCAATTTATTAATGCATTCTGTTATAAGGAGTATAGCAATGGTAGATGCTGAAGTGATGAGCTGATACATAGCAGGAACTGAATTAATTTCTGGAAACAGCCAAAGGAGGTTAAAAGGAGCAGACTTCACCCAAACCTTATTTTGAAATATAAATGTGAATCAAATATTCTCCCAGTTATTTTCCACAGTCACAAGTTTTCGTTCCCTGTGTCTTTACTCCAAGTGCTCTCTGAAGCACAAAGAAAAAAATCAGTGAAAGCCAGTGAACACGACTGCCAGGAGCTGTGCCTCTCCAGCTTCCTGGTGAAATCTTTTGAAAAACTTCAGCAGAGTGGTCCCCAGCAAATCCTTTGCAAATGCTACTCGACTCCAAGCCCACTGGGGTAGGCTGGAGAAGTTTAGTAAATGCCACAGGGATGTGCAGTTCAGGAGGAACCAAACTCCCAGGCTGTGGACATCCTCCTCAGCACTGCAGTGGTTTGATTAAATCCTTCCAAGCAAGATAACAGCATGAATAGAGCTTCCTAATTTCATTTCCCAGCACCATGGAGCAGTTATATTTCCATACACAGGTGCAGGACCTTTGCTCACTGGCTTTAATAATCGGTAGAGATAACGGCAGAGCTTATCCTGCATGTCACAGAAAATTGACGAGTTGAATTCAAGAGACACAAAATCCCTCTCACTGGTGTTTCTGCAGTGGCACAGAGAGCAGGCTGGTGGGCTCTGAGAATGATTGATGGTGTTGCTGACCAAATGGAGAATGGTGATTTATGGACAAGCCACAGTCCAAGCCATGCATGCTATTCTGGAGAAAAATAAATGGATTCAGTTTCAGACCTCTTGGAAGGTGCTGGCCAAAGGCTTTCATTAAGTTAGCCTCTTGGATGTGGGCTGTCAAAATATTTTAACATCTGCCTGTGACCTCCAAGCATTTTCCTTTCCCTTCACTGCCTGCTCCAGCCCCAGACCTCCCTTGCAGTCAAAACTGACAGCATTAGCCATTAGAATCACTCTTTGAATTAATTACCCAGAAATACGCTTTCAAATCTTCCACTCCATGTAACAGCAAATTAAAGGGCAGCCTGGGTGGGGTTTTACACATCCTGCTTTGGCTGCCCTGTTCCAGCTAATGTGGCCATTAACACCTGACTGCAGCGCCGGCCTCTGTTCTCACTTCCCGGCCCCGTGCTTGCCGAGATTGAAAAAAAAAAAAAAAAAAAAGCCAAAAGGGCTTTTATTTACAAAATTTTTAAAGAAAATTCAACACACTGATGGAAAGACTGGAGGGATGGATGATTTAGGAGACAAAGGTCCCTGAGGAAGCTTTGCCTTGTGTCTGGGTTGAGAACCTGGGGTATTCCTGTAGTGCCTTGGCAGTTCATTTTCCTGATTCTCTATTCCTTACTGCCTTGTAGCTCTGCTTTTAGCAGCAGAAAGCACGTCAGGCTGGCACTCGGGCTGGGCAAGAGGGATTGCATGAGCTGTGTGAGTGATTCCACGGCAGCCCTGAGGCATCTCCTCCTCCTCTTCTGCAAGCTCTCTGAGGGGACACGCAGAGCACAGGGACAACTCGTGCCATGGTACCCCCATGCTGATGACTGATACTTGTTGCTCAAAGTCTGAGTGTTTCTGGAGCAAAAAACACTAACACAGCAAGCCCTGAACTTCTTCAAATCATTCCTGTCCCTTCAGCAAGCAAATTTTTCTCAGATCGAGTCTGGAGGTATTGATGAGATGATCCCCCAAAAATGCACACAAGTAGTGCCCAGGTGTGTGTGTATGCCATTTAATCTACCTTTTTCCCATCCTAAAACACAAAGGAGAAGCCTGGAAAATAGCTTTCATCACTTATTCTGAAGCTTTAGGACATATTTTTCAGGTATTTAATTTTTTTAAGATGAGTGTTTCAAATTCAGACTCAGTTGAATGCTTAATTTGTATAAAGAATTACCACAGTTTAATCCATACCCATTTCTGCCCACAAAATTGGCAAATATCCCTTCTAAAGCAAATTACCTGATGTGTTTTTCCTCTGAGCTGCTGAGATCGGTTGCACTCTGCTGATGGTTTAGATGCAAACAGCCCCTTGCCTGAGAGCAGCAATTAGCTTTTTGTCAGTGGGTTGCTTGCTCTCCCCCTCCCTCTGCCCCCGCTACCTGCCTGACAGCCCCTATTCCCACACGGACCTGTCTCTGTCTCAGCAAGGGGTTCCAGACAGCTGCCCCCAGGGGTGGAGAGGGAGAGACAGGTGCCTGCCAGGATGGGGTGGCCTCAGGGAGCCAGAGGAAGCCTGTGGGAATGGCACCTGCAGCTGCATCAGCGCAAGAAGAATAAATAAAGGGCACCGCTTCTGCCAGTCCCAAGAGGAGATGTGATTGCTAGAAATGGTTAAAATAATTTTCACCCACTTTCTTCTTCCTTGCACTCCCTTCACCCTTGATTTTTGTCTTTCCCAGGCAGCCTCTTGCAAACACTGCCTCGGCAAGCATTTCCTTATGCAGAGCTGACGGAAGGGAGCAGGACTCCCTCAAGCAGGGAAAGAGAAATCAAAGGGCTTGGAGAGAGAAGGGAAAATAAATAAATAAAAGGGCTTGTTTATCTTTTTATTAATATAGAGTAGTGCTCCCAAGGGGACAGGCCAACTGTAACTCTAATCCAGCCATGCAAAGCTGCATCTCTGACTGGTTTCTGTTTCTTTTTTTCCTCTTCTCTTTTCCAGGTTAATTACTGGGAAAGAGAAGTGAGACATTTAATTCTCGCCTCCTCAGATCTCCCCCTCCCTCGCCAGCGCACCACACAGAACCTGAGTGCTTGCCCTCAGACCACAGAGCCCAGGCTGAGCTGTACCAGTTGCTGCCACATCCATGTGGCCTCGGTGACACTCCCAGGCTGTACGGGGACGAGGACAGGGACAAATCCTCCACATGGCACGGCGAGGTGGTTACTGACAGCAGGGGGTGGTTTTAATTCGTGTTTTTGTGAAGAAACATTCATCTGGGTCAGTGACACTGCTCTGCCCTCACCCAGGGAAAATGAGCATAAACTACACACTGCCTGGCAGCAGGACGGCCTCCTGACATGTCTTGAAAGGGAAGCAGGAGGAGGTAGCCGTGATGGGCAGATAGGCTTTGAAACAGGGAAGGAAACATTAGAGCTACAGATATTCATGTGAGAAGGGGCCCTGTCCTGCAGTATCTGCAACAGCAGGGCAGAAAGCTGGCCAGTTTAATGATATCATCCTGACTGGAGATGTCCACCAAGGACTTGCTACTCCCTGAGCCCTGCTACAGCAAAAGCCTACATGCTGAAGTTTCTGAAGTGTATTTTGTGCTTGGGCTCTGGCCTGGAAACTGGAGACTTTTATTTTAGGATATGTGAGAGAGGATTTTCAAAGGCATATCTAATCAAAAGTCAAAGGGAATGAAGAACCTGACCTCCTTGTGTGCAGCTTGGCCTCTCTCCCCAAGCTGCTCTGGCTTCCCTTTCAGGACAGCAAAGACTCACCCTTCTTGCTTGACAATTAATCCAGTTTGTAGCCATCAGGGGTTTTCCTGAAAATAGCAATCCCGGTGGTGACCTGTGATGTCCAAGTCCACCTTTAGGTGTGACACAGCTTGAAGCTGCAGCAAAGTTGGTGTGGGAGAGACAAGGTCAGCACTGAGATGTGTCACAGCAGTTCTATTAATACAAGGAAGTGTCAGTAATTTTGCCAGAGTCTTGGAGGCTCCTCCAATCCACCTTTCCACAGGTGATCAGTCTCATCACCAAACCCCTTGGCTTCCTGAGCAGGTTATCAGCATCTGACCTTCTGCACAACAGCAGATGGCAAGTGATTTTGGATGAGTATCCACAAATACGCAGTGTGAAGAACAATTTTCCAGAAATCATGGTGAAGGGAGAGGAAAGGTCTGGTCTGAAGGATTTTTTTCTAAAGCTTCTAATGAGGGGAAGGAGAAAAACAAAAAATGATAAGTGTTTGGGTGAGGGAAGTGGAAGGGAAAACTGCCTCTTAGGGCCTGGGCTACGGCACATCTCTGAAACTGCTGAGAGGGATGTAGCCATCTCTGCAAATCAAGATGAGCTGGCTGGCCAATGAAGCATGCCCGGCATTTTATTTCTCATATTGTTTGGAGATAGGGATTCAGCTGAGTGCATTCGGCAAATAAAGATCAAATAACCTGCTGTGAATAATGTTTTAAACCTGGGTTCCTATCAGGATCTAGTTATAAGCCCATATACTCTGTTGGATAAAAAATAAGTTACACATGGCTGGAGGCAGTATTACTTTCTAAGGAAGATGAAATCTGTTTTGAAATAGAAAATGTTTAGTGATTCCCCCTCCTCTTTTTATTTTATTTTTTTTTTTTTTTGGAAGGGCTAAACCACATAAAGCTACCTGATGGCAAGGGTGAAGGAGGGTCCACCAATATTTCACCTGCCTCTGGGTGTAGAGCTAAGGGTTTATGCTAAAAGAGGGGGTGATTCCCAGGAGGGGAGGTGAGGGGGAGCCCTCAATGCCAGCAGGGCTGGCTATTCTGCCTGGAATCCAGCTAACCTCTGCTGCACTAAGCTCCTTAGCTGTGCAGAGACACAAGCCCCTGACGGGCTGATCCTTCCCCTGCCTGGTGATAATCACCACCCTGGCTGCCAGCCACAGGGGAAGCACCAGTTTCTGCTGTTCCTCTCTGGGCCCTGCACACCTGGATCAGCACACGGCTCCACAGCCCCGGGAATTCCTGCTGGGCTGCTTGGGCCCTGAATGGAGGCTGCTGCTTGCTGAAAGGCACTGTGCTGCACAGAGTCCAGGAGATTTTAGTGAAGTGTTGATGGACAAAGGTACCTCTCCAAAGCACTGTGGCAGTGCAGCCCTTTCCCTTCTCAAGGAGAGTCAGCAATAATCCCCATTGCTGCATGTGGAAAAAACACACTGGAAATGTAGAAAATGGCTACTGAAAGTTTTCATCATTATTTCAGAACTGCTTTGACTGTGGCATTTCACTTGACCCTGTTGTTTTGCTTTCCCTTCTTTGTCCTTCACCTTTTCTCACATGAGTCAAAGCTTCTGTTTTTTAATGAGTCTCAAAGAGTTGCAGAAAAATCTACATAAACCCTCAGCATTCCCTCTTCAGTAGTCCTTCAGCCAGACAGATGGTTGAAAATTTTCCCTCTAATCTGTTTTTTTTTAAAAAGACATGTTTATTGTGTGAAGTATCTGCTTCACAGCAAAAACTTCAATTATTCCTCAGAAAAACAAATATTATAAAAGGAAAACATTTTGACGGAAACCCTAAATATTTCAGCCAAAAAAAAAAATCCGATCCCCAATGTGTGTGTTTTTGTCTCTATTAAAATACTTTGATTTGGAAATGCTGCCACACAGGGGATTTTGTCAGAGCAATTCTCGTTCTCATTCCCCACCATGGACTCCCCTCTTCAGGGAAGAAATCCTCAGAGAAGGAGGGTGAGCAGGAGGTCTCACCTACAAAGACAGGGAGAGCCCAGAGAGGTTCAAATCTGACTAGTGTGAGATACCACAGGGACATTATTAATAGGAAATATCTCTGCTGGTGAAGATGATATTTCAGGGTTCATATTTCACTTAAAATACTGAATTTAGAAAAAAGCCATGCTCTTTGTTCTTTTGTTAATGGCTTTTGCAGGGAGTTGCACATGGCTAGACCAGCTTTAGTCATCATGAGGGGTGGTTAAATCTTAATCAAGCCACCCACCTCAGGTGCTTTTCCAGTGCAAGCCTGGAGATTCAAACATGGGCAACCAGGATGTGTTTCCTTTTTTCCAAGCCTGGTGGGGGATGCCTGACCTCTAACCCTGCCATACTGCTCTGCAGCTATTGAGTGCTGACTCCTGGAGCTGGATGCTGAGGAGATGGGGAGGATAGTCCTGCTTATAACAGAGTGCTCATATTTGCTTATGCATTAAGATCAAACTGTTCTGCAGAGCATAAACGGAAAGATGAACAGTTTTCAAGTTGCCTGGAAAGAACCTGGGGAGGAAGAGACACATTTCTTCACTCCCTGCAGACTCGGAGCGTGCTGGGAAGGAGAGAAGGGCTGCAGGTACACCCAGCCCTGCTAAGCCAGGTCTGTTCTGCCCACTCTCCAGGCTGACCAGCGCACACTGCAGTCCCATAGCGTGGAGCCCAAGCAGCTAAACAAGCCCAGGCTGTCAGCATGGTGTATTAGCTCTGGCCCAGTGCCATCCTAAAGTGGTCATCTGATTTCTGGTCAACTCAGCACCTCGTCAGCACCTGCTCACATCTCCTTAGTGCACCCAAGGCAGTCATCTTTCATGCTTCTCTCCTCTTCTCCCAGCCCACCAGGGTTCCATCTGCATATTTACAAGACAAACTGACTTTCCTGATTTACCACGAAAATAAATTTTGTGATGAATTAAGGGAAGGTGTCTTGAAAATTTAAGAAGCCTACAAGTATTTCTCCTGATGCAGCTCAGGCCTCAAATGTTCCTGTTGGGATAAGTGGAAATATATCCCCTGCTTCTTTCAGTCTGCAACTTAAAAAGCAACCCCCAATTTTCCAGCAATAGAGAGCTATGAGGCCTGGGGAAGTATCGCACTCTTGATTACAGCTTTGCTGAAAAACATTGTTCTGATGCGTCTGGAGACGAGATAATAGGCAGCGTTTCAGTTTAAAATAAGAGGCATTTCATGAACAAAGATCCCAGTGTGCAGAGACAGGGGAATATTGAAACTGTCTGTTGGTGCTCTCTAGATTTGCCTGTCTGGATTGCACAGCCATTAAGTTTTCCCAGAAGTCCTACTTTTGGAGAAGCTGTACCAGCAGCTCCTTGCAGTGGATCCAGAGAGTCAGTAGTGCTGGCTGACAGAAACTTAAGTACGTGGAGAAGGATAGAGCCTTTGTAGATCTGATCCTTGTGTTACTGGAGAGAATAGCTTTTTCTTGCTTTCTTCACCTGTTGCTGTGTTGTGCAGTTAGACATTGTAAATAATAATTTTTATTTGCATTTTATCTTCCCTGAGTTTGAGATTAGTCTGTTTTCAGCTTGGGTGGTTTGATATTCAGGCACGTTTTACTGCAGTAATACGGTTGTTCTTAAGAGTATGGTAGTGGAATATCTTTAAATACCCAGCTTTCCTGTAAATTACTGCAGATCACCCATAGCCGCGCAGGAAACATGACTTTACTGGCATAGTCTGGGGTCTGCTGTTGCAGAGGTCCAGAGAAGATGTGTTTCCAAGTGACCACCTAATGAAAGGGAATGCTTTACCTGTCATGGAAAGAATGTCTGATTGTACTGAGCTTCCACCTAAACTCAGGAGAAGAGAGCAGATTCAAAGCCACTGTCAGTCTCTGAGGACAGAAGTTGTCTCTTGAGGTGAATCAGCAGCCTTGGAGGCAGCAAAAAGCAGATCCAGTGTAAGTTTTGTATCACCAGCCTCAGCCAGAGCTGCTCCATCACCATTTTTATTGCGTTGGTTTTGCTGCATGGGGATCACTGAAACAGACCTTGAAATCTGCTAGCAACCAATTGCATTTGAACAGTTCAGATTTAATAATGAGTATATTCTGCTTTTCATTAGGGATATGCAGCTTCCAGGCTTCCTGATATGAATCCAGAGGAGCTGGCAATAAAGGGAAACCAACAGCCCATGCATAATGGAGCAGGGTTTTATGCCAATACAGCTCTCTCTTTTGTCTGAAACCTTTGTGAGTGGATATAGAACACCCAGGGGACTAATTGTGTGGGATGACAGGTTCTGTGCAAAGTTCAGGCCACTTCCCCTTAGCATTTCCCATCTGACCAGTGTCAGCATCTGCAGTTCCAGTTCTTGGTATTCCAAGGAGCCAGCTCAAGGATCCACTTCAGTGTGTCTTCATCCACCTGAATTGCTCAGCACAGTTTGCTCTCCTCTGACACAAACTTCTGCCCCTCTGGTTAGGACTCTGAACTCCTTTCAGAATGTTCCAGCATACAGAGTGGCCAGGCTGCTCTTTAACGTCACATCTGAGCTTTCCCCAGGAATCTTCCATGACATTTCTCCTGCCTCTGCTCTGCTAGTACCTTGCTGTCTTTCAGGATTGAGGTAAATGTGATCACTTAGGAATTGGCATGAGGGGCAAGATCTTGACTTACCCAGCTGGGGAGAGGTTGAAAAATGCCTCATTCACACTGTTTTCTGAGACAATCCACTTGGACTGACGAGTCTCCCAAGTGTGTGTTTTCCAAGGAAGAAAATAGCATATGCTTTGTTTTGAACATGAAGTTCCATGCTCAGTTCAAATGACTGTGGTTTAACACCTCACCCACAACTCAACAAGTGTGATATTGTAGTTTCTTTCCTGTGAATTTCCCCATGGACTTTGCTTGCCAAGGACTTCTGTTCCTCCTCCCAGCTCAGCTACAAGCACATCATTGTTTGGTCTGGACAGACACCACAGTCTAAAGGTCAGAAGTTGAGGCATTTACCCAGCTCTGCCACTTAACAGATTGAAGGACCATTCCCCTTCCATGGGCCATGCCTTCCCCCCTCTCTACAAGAGGGTTCAGATCTTCTCTCCCAAGAGCTGGGGGAGTGACCAGAGGGCACAGCTCCCATGAGGAGACCTGTTAGCCCACTGCAGGCAGCCAGACAGGCACAATGAGAGTGTGCTTGGGAAGAAAGAGTGTCCTGAAACACCATGGAGAGCAAACCACCTGTCTAGAAAAATGCTGGGCAACTCAGAATAGGAGCATCCTAAAAGGTTTGTCAATCTTGGAGAGGAAAGCAAAAGTATATGATTCTTTATGTGAGGGGTTGGATTTATTTCACATCTTCAAGGCAGATATTTCCATTTGAGCTGGGCACTCCAGGCTCCAATTATAGCCAAGAACAGACACAGGCAGTCAGCCTAATGTCTGTAATAGCATGAGATGAACGGCACTTTAAAAAGCCTATTATTCTTTCTAGCCTGTAAAATAAACCTATGATGAGTGGATTAGTTCTCTGAATAAGAATATGAAATTAATCCCATTCCCGATTTCTGGGTATCTCAGTGCAGAATTCTCCACCCTCCTACAGTTTAATACTGGATTGGTCACAAAAAGACTCCATAGTTTCCACAAACAGGATTCTTGACTGCAGCTTCCTGAGTTTTTAACCAGACCAGGCAGCGGGTGGCATAAAATACCTGTGGATTAAGGCTATTTGAACATTTCCAGAACTGTCAATCTTGTTTTCTTGTCTTTCCTGCAACAAACAACAAGCTAATTTTTCTATGTCTGCTAATGCTAAATCAGACCTCAATTTTATAAACTCCTTTACATCTTGAGATTCTGGTCATTATGGGTGACAGTAATTGGGATGGGCTGTTGGAGATTAATTTATTGCAGCCTAAGGTATCAGACCAAATATATGTTCCTTAGCAGCACTGAAATGAAGTGTGAGCCACAGAGCACCTATCTCTGCCCTTGGTCCATGTGGCAAGCCAGTTCTGGAATCAAATAATACTTCGGGGGACATTTTTAAGTTCTATGGACTTTCTGATCCCAGGAGTCTACAGATGGAAGGCTGAAGTCTGTCATGCCAGACTAACAGATATCTTTTCTCAATGCCTTTTGTCTTGACTGGCAGTAACCATAAACTGTACAAAATATCCCAAACACAGTCTTGCTACCTTGCCTTGGCATCAGCTCTTCCCTTTCTCTTGAAAACACTGTTCTGATGACATTTCTTCTATCATGGATGACTAATAAATGAGTCTGTCAACAGAAAGATTTACAAACGACTGGGGTCCTCCTTTCCCTCCCTAGCTGTGCTGTAAATATTCTTAATTATATAGTACCCAAATGCATGACTTTTCAAACTTATGTTTTTTTCCCATTTCCATCTACTTCCAATGGCATTTCCCTTTCTCTGTGTGTAGCTGAGCCCCTGATCTGTTCCTACCCCTGTGCTGCCACACAGCTTCACTCACCAGCCTTCACCACCCCGTCAGTCCTTCCCCACCAAAACCCAGCAGGACCGAGCCTGCAGCCACGGAGTTAATTGGAGGCAGCGACAATGCTGGATTTAATTAATCCCACCAAGCCAACGGCAGGAACCTCCTGATTTCTCATTGCTGCTCTCAGCACGTCTGATGAGATGCTCCCACCAGGAAAGGACCTCATCCTGGCCACCGAGGCCAGTGCTGGGAATTTACCCACCCCAGTGCAGAGCTGACGTTTAAGCTCTGCCTCCTCTCTGCTCTCTTGCACAGCTCCAAAGATGAAGGGCAAAAGGGCTCCATTAAACCTCGCCCTGTAGGAAACCACACATGCCTCTCACAGCTGAGCCCCCGTGCCCTCCATCTCACTGGCACTGTCAGGCCTCATAACACTTCTCATTCCCAGGGAATTCACTCCTACCACCTAAAAATCAGTCAGTGCACCATCCCTGCTGGAAAGCCTGATGCTGATGCTGTCTGCATCCTCAACTGCCAGCAAGCTGCAAAACTTTGGTGCATTTGGATTTTAGCCACTGTGCATCTGTAAGCCCTGAGGATAATCAGTCCCCACTGAGCTGCAGAGACTGGAAGGCTGCTCCTGTTAACCAGCATCTCCTGAAGCTCACCTTGTACTTCTTGTAAACCACCAAGAAAAGGTGCTGTATTTAAAACTGGGAGCAATGGAGTCAGGGCAGGGAACACAGGGAAAGGGAAGTACAAAAAAATTGTCACAGTGCTGCTCCCTGCTCCTTCCATCTGTGCCCCAGCTTTGGGGCAATGGAAATCTAACCTTGCTCTGAATTTCCCCCACCTCAGGTTCCTGAATCCAGTTTCATGCCGTAAAAACTAGGCTTGTCCCCAGCTGTTTCTTCCAGATTTATGAAGTTTTCTTCACTGCACCTGCTTTCCAGCAGGTTTATTACCAGCAGCTGCTAACAAGCACTGCTGGCTTGATGGCTCACCACAATTCCTCTGTTTATTTGCTTGGGATTTCAGTAGGGTTGCCATGTTGTTGGCACTGAAAAATCTTGGTTCAACCGATTGGTTTGAGTCGTTGGCAAAGAAGAATGGAGTGACAATGCATAAATTGCCTTGGAAAACAGAAATACCTACATTGGAAGAAATGAAGTCTTTCAGTTTGTAATCCAGGCATAACATCACTGAAAGCCACTGAAATCTAAGAAGAGCTCTGGAGCCCATTCATGAAGCCCTGTCAGTGAATTTAGGCTCTTTGGAAGGAGCCATTAACATTTGTTTAGTTATTTTCAAGCAGAAGTTGGCAATCTTTAATCTGTGAAATTTCCCATAATTTATTGACACTTACACATCTTTCTTTTCTGCAGAAACACTGCTGGTTTCAATTAGCGCAAATTAATCAATAGCAGGGGGGCCATGCTGAGTTCCAGTGAAAGGCAGGTGAGGAGCGCTGGCTGCATGTTAAACACAGAGATATGTAAAAGTGACAACTGGAGATGTGTTGTGGAGCTGATCAGCGGGGCAGGGAGCGGGGGGAGCTGCACAGCTCCAGGGCTGCAGCACAGCGTGTGCTGCGTGATGGAAACGCTTGCTTTTAATTATGGTTGCTAAACTTTAATGAGAGTGTGTGTGTGTGTTTGTGTGTGTGCTACAAACCTCCCCTTGTGCCTGCTCCACAGATGCTGAGAGATGTTTCAGCTCCTGCTTGCCACAGTGTGGGATCATTCGGGGCTTTTTTATCTCAAGCTGGGTTTGTCACTCAGAGAGGGACTGTGTCAGTCACACCTGCACACAATTAGTGGCTCATGAATCTGCCTGGGGCTCTCTATGTGTCCCTGGTCTCACCTTCCTCACACATCCCTGCTCCTGTGCCACTTCTGCAGCTACTGCCAGAACCAGGTGCCCTGGGCCCTTGGGCATCCTGGTCCCCCAGAAAGCTGTGGAGTTTTGGCCATTTTCAAAGCACAGCCCTGATGCTCACTGCTGTATCTAAGGTGGCGGTCAGACCACCATCCTAGAGCTGTCAGTGGAGACAGTCAGGGAGAGTGAGAGGAAAATCAGTGGAGAAAGCATTTATCAATTTAAAAGGCATAGCTTGTTTGAATTAACACAGGGATTGTGTGCTTTTAGTTGGATAGTCAGATACAACTCCTGATTTTCTCCTCTGGTCACAGAGCAATCTGACTGCTCTGAGCAGGCTCAGCCCATCATAGAATTCCAGAATGGTTTGAGATGGAAGGGATCTTAAAGATCATCCAGTTCCAACCCTCTTGCTGTGGGTAGGGACACCTTCCATTAGACCAGCTTGCTCAAATCTCCTCCAACCTGGCCTTCCAGGCATGGAGCGTCCACATCTTTTCTGGGCTACCTGTTCCAGTGCCTCACTACATCCACGGTAAATAATTTCTGCTTAATATCCAATCTAAATCTCTCTTTCAGTTTGAAGGCCAAGTTACTCTTTTACTCCTTTTTTTCCTCTCTGTGTTATGTGCAGGCAGGTCTTTCCCTACTGCAGCTCTTCCAGCTGCTGTGTGCTGTTGTGTTTCTGAATGTCCCTACCAAGCATCACAGCATCTGCAGCCTCAGCACAGACACCTTAGACCTTGTCCACGTGTTGCTCTCACTGGATGTGACAAGCCACAATGCTTTTTTTTCCTCTAATCTGCAGGATCAAACCATTGCAAGCTCACGTGTTCCTCTCTTTGTCTTTCTTCCTGCCACATCCCAGGCAGCAGCAGCAATAATCATTGCAAGATCAAAACCTACTTTCTAATATCCAGCTTTGGTTGATGATGATGTATGAAGCAGAGAGAAAAGAGACAGCTTGATTTTCATAGGCTAGGTGTTGACCCTGCTGGGCTTAGTGTAGCATGAAACTAGTTTTGACTAGTAAACTGAATAAATATACCAGGGAAGCTGTAGAGGGGCAATATATATGCAGCACTAAGGTGCCATTTTTGCAAAATTACTTTGATTCATCAGAGGGCTAAGCTGATGCCCAGTGCATTAGAAATCCTGTGAACAGAAGGCTCAGGGAAATATTTAAATTCATAATCTTTTTGCAGGAAACAGCTTCCTCTCCTACTTCAAAATGTGAAGCCATTTGGCAGAGCAGCTCAGGGCAAAGCCCATGGGATGTGGTGCTGCCAGGCAGCCCAAGGGATGTGGCAAGGAGGTGAACAAAAGCCTCCCTGCTGCACTGCCAGGTCTGCGAGAGCCAAGAGAGTCCCGTGCTCGACAGTGTGGTAGAAGGAGCAAGAGCTGGTTTGTTAGCAGAAAAATCATGTGTCCTGTGAAATTCCATCTAGGTAGAAGCACTAAAGTAAATGGTTGGGAGCTGGTTTCTTTGCAGTAGAAGACTTGACAGAAGGGTGATAAAAATAAGGGTTATTTCAGCTCACAGAAACTCTTCCCCATGGTTCTGGCATGTCCTTCAGTGCTCAGTGCTCTGGCAAGGGGCCTGACTTTCTGAATCTGCACCACAGCACCATCTGTGGCAGAGGACTAAAATGTTGACAGATATAAATTTCAGGTATGTCACAAAGCAAGAGATATTTCTGGTTGAATCCAGAGAGATCTGAAACTGATCCTCAGCTTGCCCAAACTCGAGCGTGGCTGTGCCTGTGATTCCAGTGTGGGTCTACCTCAAAGGGAAATCCTGTTCTCTGTTCCCATGGAAGGGGTGCCAAGAAGCACTCCTTGCTTTACCAGGATTTTGATGGATGCGCTATGAAGGAAGCACAGACTCAGCAGACATCCTACTAAAAATACTTTTGAAGCTGTATCTTCCCTGGCAGGAGCCAAAGATGGCCAATCTTTGTGTGTGCTCCAAAGTGGTCAGATGTAATCCCAATCTGGTATAAGAGCCATATGGTCATTCTAGCAGGATGCTGCTCTCTCCTCAGTGAAAACATTCCCTAAAGGATTCTAGCACATCTTAATGAATTATGGGACATTTTTCTTTAATTCCTGCAGCAGCAGGCAGTCATAACAAAAAAACTGCATCTGTTGTCTTCATTTACACTCCAGTGCCTGATTGTGGTTTTTTGGATTGCCCTTGAACACATGGACTGGAAATTCTGCTGTCCAAAACCACAGCCCCTGCATTGTGAGGGTTCCCCTCCCCAAGCTGGGTTAGTCTGGAGGTAAAGGAACTGCCTTATTCATGCACAGCATGGTACATGGCTGCTCATAATCAAAGAAAATCAGGGCTCTTACAATCGCTGTCCTATGGTAGGACAATAAATAGCTGGATTGAGGTCAGTGGATTTTGTGGACAAGAGGACACTCTATATATTTTTCCTTCTGGGCAACAATTGCTTCCACTGAGGAAAGAGCAAATGTAATAAAGAAGATCTCATATTGAAATATATTTTCCTATTAAATATAGAGGTCAAAGGACAAAAAGTGAGAGAGGAAGAGATCCTGGCAAAGGTTTATTTAATATAAGCTACATTTATATTTTTATTTTAGTTACAGAGAATAAATTGAGCATTTTAATGTATTCCATAGTGATACAGAAACATGACCTTGAAGTTAGCACAGAAATCTATTTCAGCTTTTATTTAGCAGCTGTGTAGCCTTTCAGAATATGAACTTTAATAGGAGTAGAGTTAACAACCAATTGTCTTCACTCAGGCATGATCATAATCTGATTCATGAACACATACTCTTCTCTATTGCTATTTGTTTAATTTTCCATCCTTTGAAATAAGTGCTCAAATCCCTATTCTGGCTCCTAGATCAAGACTTAGGGCCCCCGTGTGTTTTATCTGCTTCTGTGAAGAAGAAGCACTTGGAAGAATAGAAGCACACTCCAATCACTCAGAGAGCATTTGCTGCCCTGAGAAAACTTCCACAGCCCACAGTTTTTCCCAAACTGATCCATCTCACAGTCATTTTCAAGAAAATAAAATCAGAATTTTCTTCCTCTGGAATTCATTGCAATATGTTTCCAACTTCAAAGAGATTTTAAAAAAAACATTGTTTCAAGTTGCAAAATACACTAAAATGATTTCTCTCTATCTCTGCATCTCTCTCTTTCTCTATTTTTTTTTTTTTTTAAGGGAGGAAACAGGTATTTGGTAAACGTGTATTTTGGTAGGGAAAAAAACTGTGATGGGAGAAATCCCACTGTGCAGAGTACATTTTTGCCCAGCCCCAGATTTACCAGGATATCCGCGGCCACCTCTCATTAAAAACACACTTAAGAAAAACAAGAACGTTGTAGCAGTAGATTAACAACTTGCAAAAATGCAAAGCATGAAGAACCAGCGAGGTTCAAGCCCTGTTCCCGTCTACTTTCTGGCTTCTTGATTGATAGTCTGGAGGAAAGAAGCAGCATCTCTTGATAAGAAACATTTCACTGCTGGGTTCCTTTTCTGGCTGCCTGTCTGGAGTCAAGTGATGGCTGAGCCAGAGCCCTGCACCTGCTCTGCCAGATGTTGTTTGCTCAGCAGCACCGTTATCCCATCTGAGAGCCCATCCAGGGGTCTCCTGCACTGCCCTATCCCGGTCCCATCCTTTGAGGTTCACGAGGTCTGATCAGAGAGGCTGCCCTCTCTTTCACCTTCCAGTCACCCCTGGTGAAGGCAGGGAAAGGGAGAGGAGGCAGAGGGTAGGGAGGAAGTCATAGTGAGCGGTGTAAATGAGCAGAGAAGGAAAAAGTTATCCACCCAAAAAAACGTACAGAGTGTGAGTGTGGCTGACAAACTGTCACTGCTGGTGTCCTTCACTTCTCTCGCTGTCATTTGTAATTCATCAGAAGCAGAGAGAGGACTCAGAATCATAACAGGGTGGCATCTTCCATCACAAGAAACTCCATTCTTCTAATTAACTTTCCCACTGACCCGGAGACAAACACTCTGTGTGTGTGTATGGTGCGCAGAGAGAGTTGGAGAGGGGGATTGCACTCTGACGGCTCCACGTTTGCAGCACTGCTGTTTGATTGGTTTGTGGGGAGAGGGGGGGATTAATTTGGGCCTCTAAAGCATGCATGGATAGTCTTTAAATTTGCTTGAAACAGAGCCTCTTGTGATCTGCCCTTGTCTGAAGGGAAACGTGCTTCCTGTGCA
Source organism: Bombycilla garrulus (assembly GCA_013400315.1). Taxonomy (NCBI): domain Eukaryota; kingdom Metazoa; phylum Chordata; class Aves; order Passeriformes; family Bombycillidae; genus Bombycilla; species Bombycilla garrulus. The sequence continues at coordinate 716,002 of VXBU01014877.1, forward strand.
GCACAGCAAACAGCATGGAGAGCCCATCCAGATGATTCTGAAGGAGTTCTCTGAGTCCTTTTCTGTGAAAAACAGATTTCTGGGCCTCACCACTCTGCCATGGATGTTGACTTTACACAGCTGTTACCAAAGCCACCCCTCATCCCTCTTACAGACAGGCAGATGGAGCACCAAAGCTGTGCTCCCAGGAGGACTGTGTCAAATCAGACCAAAGATTCAGCTCATGCCATCTCTTTTCTTAAACACTGGACAGTAATAGATATTTAGAAATCATTCTTGAAAATTGGGTGGAAAAATAGGTGTAAACCTCTCAATTTCTCGGCCAGTGGTTTGTGGCTCAAGGAGTCCCATAGATTAGGAGAAAGGTGATCTTCTAATTTGCACAGGGATTGGGTTGGGGATAGCTCACAGGAATCCAGGTGTACAAAAATGAGGTTTCAAAAAGCTTCAGGGTTTCCAAAATAAGACTGTAAGGCTTTGAAAGACATATGCTAAAATATAGTCAGTCAACCATTGCAGAAAACTTGGTCTTGAAGAACTGATTTATTATTGATGCGATGAGATGAAATAATTTTTTAATGTTCCTTTTGTAATTGAGCAGTAAGATCCTAATGGACTATAGCCAAGCTAGACCTAAATGTTAGAGCAAGCTACCCTGAAAGCAGTAACTGCCTGATGCAACAGCCTGGAAATCTTGGGGTGACTTGACATAAATTAAAAAGCAGAGGTTTATAATCCATTAAATATGACAATTAATCTTACAGTCAGTGAAGCAGCTTCTCTGTGAGTTATTTTGATGTCAAATTACATTTTACTTTACTCTCGCTGAATCCCCTGGTCTCACTCAAGATGCAATAAATTTTATATTCACAACACCCGTCAGGAGAGTAAAAACTGTTAAAGAGGAAGGTAAAAAAAGAAGTTGCTTATTTAGATAATAGCTGGCTACAGCAACCTTTTATAATCTATGTCTCTCAAAATTACTTATTACTTTAAGGATGTGGGATTGGTGGCCACACAGTTCATGTGAAGCCTGTCCAGGCTGAAGGCTGTTTCCTAGGGCTGCAAACAACTCTCTGTGGAACCCACATGCCGTAATGCCAGATAAAGCTCAGCCAACAGTGCTGCCTCTGCCATGAAGCACAAAGCCTTACCACAGTTATTATGTTCAATTAGTTTTCCTGTCTTGTTTGAGCAATTATATCTGAGGCCTTCTTTATTTTTTTGTGAAATATGCTTACAACACATCCTCCCTTCCAATTTCTCATTGCATAGATAAGATTATTTCTTTTTTACCATGTATGAGTAGATCAATGGCAAGCTAAGCACATTGCAGAGCCCACCATATGTCTGGAAGGCACTTTAAGAAGTTTATGAGGGCAGCAGCTTGTCATTTGACTGGTCATTTGCAAAAGATAAATGAAACATAGTCAGGCGAGCATAGGATGAAGTGTTGTTTATTGCAGGAAATTTGATGGGTCCTTCCCATGGAGAGAGGTGTCAAAAGCAGGATGACCTTGGGGCTCATCAGTCCTGCTGAAAACAGGCAGATGAGATTGAAGCAGTTGGCAGTACTTGTTCACATGCAGCCAGAAGTATGGGGAAGAGCCAGCAGAACCCAAACAGTGGAGCTGGTATCAACTGTAGAGATGGGTAAAGTGGATAGAGTGTGTAGATGAAGAAGGTGTTTACATAAATTTGACTTTGGGGATTGACTGACACATGATCGGTTGATTGGGATTCACCTTGTGTGCTGGTTTGAAAGCAAAACCAGTGAGACTCCAAGTCAGAAATACAATTTAATAGGAAAAAAATAAAATACATGCAAGTAATACAAAGAAAACAAAAACCACTGACAGAGTCAGATTACAACCTGATACCCTGCTAGTTAAGGTCGTGGCAGCAGTCCAGATGAGGTGGTCTTGCTGAAGTAGTGATCCTGTAGACAGGTCTGGTAGCTCTTGTCCTCTGGAAACCAGTGGGTCAGGGCTACTTGTTCTGTCCTAGTTCCCACATTATATCCCGGTGGGAATACTTGGCTCCTCCCCCTGGGTGGAGCATCTCACAATGGGATTATGTAATTCTATGAGTCATGTGGTGGATCCTCACAATGGGAGATGATGTCATTGTATGAGTCATGGGGTGGGTCCTCACAATGGCCCATTAAACACAAAGGGCTCCCGGAGGGAGTTATCTATGACTCACAGGGCAAGGTGTTAATGGCCCATTAACAGGAGATAGTCCAGGGGAGGAGGCAAAGAAAAACACTGCCCCTCCTTTGTTTCAACAGTTAATGAAGATGGAGATAGAATACAGACACTCTGGCACATTTTACATTGTAACCTAGGACACCTTGACAGCAGAGCCCTCAGTTTCCTGGTATGGAAGCTCATGTCCTCCACCTCAAGTACTGGCCAGTGTTTCTGGAGCACCAACATTCAGGTTCTAGAATCTAAATGCTCTTTTGAGTTTTCCAGGCAGTTTAATTCACTCAGCTAGAAATAATCCTGGTGCTCAGCAGGGCATGGCGGGATGTCTGCTGGGAGGTCATGGATTAATTTATTTAGTCTATAAATTAGGAAAAAATACTGGCCTCAAATGTAAACAAGACAGATGCTGAGGAGAGGATTGCAAGCCAAAAACCATTAGCAGGATCTTGCACACTCTGTGTGTGCGTGTATTAGCCCTGGGGTCAGTGGAGTGGAGCCTCCTGATGGCTGATGGGAGATGAAAAGCCCTTCAGCAAATGGGCCCTGATTTCACCTGCACTCAGCTACCAAGGGGGCTGTTTCTGCATGGCCAGGTGTGGCCTTCTGCCCCGAGCTTTGCCAACTTGCACATGGCTGAATGAATCTGCTAAAATGATCAGCTGGGAAATAGCTAATATGGTTAAATACCATTTAAGCTGTCATTTTTATGTGTAGAGTCAACACCCCTCATGATGAATGGGTCAGCTCTCACCTCGGGGAGCGATCATTGCAGGTGCGTTGCTGCCTTGGAAAAACATCAGGGTCTTGCTTTGCCCTGGTTTATATTTAAGCCTACAGCACACTTTATGTAAAGGCAAGATTGGGCCCTTAGGAACCATGTCTGTCACGAGGTGCCTGAGAAAGAATAAAGGAAGAAGCCTGATGTCAGATTCTTGATTTTGCTGAAGTTTCAACACAGCAAAAATTCCCAAAGCCCCAGGAAGGAGCGCTGAAATTTTCTTTAGCAGACTAATGATGTTTGAGGCTATTTTTCTTGTTGCAGACAACTGCACACCAATAGCAACAGAAAAAGAACCTAATGAACCTGCAGAAACGTATGGCCCTAATGAAGATGAAAGCCTCTCTTGCAGCCACCTTGCCTAGAAACTCACACAGAAAAAGAGAAAATTTAAAAAAAAAATACAAGGTGCCAGCTGCTTGGAGAGATTTCAGACACACAACTGGGTCTGCAAAAAGGAAGAAAGGAAGGAAAGGAAGAAAAATCTTTTTCCCTGGGGTTCTTCTACAGGGTCATTCCTCATTGCAGCTGAGTTTGCATTAAATGGCGCAGCTGGTTGGAGGAGGAAGGCTTCTGGATGGAGGGAATGCAGAGATATATATTTTTAATGGGCTCATAAGTTTCTGGAGAGAGAAATGAAGAGCTGTTAAGCTTCTTGAGCTGAATAGTTCTTCTGATTCCAAGAGCCCTGAGTGTTGCATTGCCTCTGGTGATTGTCAGCTCTCTGCGATCTTCACTCCATTTGTTACTTTATTTGTGTGAGAACAAACAGCCTATCCCCTGATAAGATCTGCAACTAATGCTGAGCAGGATTGCACAGAAAATACCAAAACTTGTACTGTAAGGCTTGTTGGTTTTTACTGAGATCTGTTCCAGGATAGAAGACATTAGTTTACCAGCTTTCTCCTCTGGAAGCTGCCTTCGAGGCTCAATTATAAATTTTTTTCCTGGTGGAAGAAATTTGTCTTTTATCTCCAGTCTCTTGTGATCTCTTGGAGTGGCAGGAAGTGTCACTCACTGCCTGAGTTTTGTGGGTAAGCAAGGCTGGACTGGCAGAAGATGCTGCCTGTGGGGTCAGAGGTGGGTTGGTGGAGCTGTGCTGCAGCCCCTGTCCACATCCTCACCGGTGCCACAACACAGAGCTGACATTTCCCAGAGCCAAGACTTTCTACACTCTGGCAAAACATTGATTTGAAGATACATAAAAACCAGTTGCCTACTGAATATTGTTTTCCAATGAAGGGGAATAAAACTTACCAGCGGCAGACTTATGTTCTGCCTTCAGCCCTTCTGTTAAAAGTCTTTGGCTCACCCTCAATTTAAGAGCAGAGTCTGAGATGTTTTGTTATGGGGTGTATTTTGGAATTAGAAGAGCTCTCAAAAGGGATGATAATTCCTGCTCTGACTGTTCCTTGCATTGCAGTGGTGCCTTCAGATTTAATTTTCAGAGAGGGAGTACATGTGCCAAGTACTGTCCAGACTCAAAGCAGCACAGCCCAGGAGGATAATGTATACCTTAGGAAAAAGCAGCAATGTCTGACTTGCTAATAACAATGAAAACAATTTTTCCAGGGAGTCTATCTGTAAAATATACAAACAGGAGGAGGAAATAAAAAGGACAATGCTCCAGTGCTTAAAGGCGTTTCAAAGGCACAATTTGATCTGCAAAGAGAAAAACAAAAAAGGGAGAGAAAAGAAAATAAATCTCCATCTCATGGGGCTGCTGCTACAGGGTCATTCTTCATTGCTGCTGCTGCTGATTCTGCATTAGAGGTGTAGCTGATTAAAGATTTGGTTTTGGGGAAGGTTAGAGGTGAGGTAATACATAGATATATATATATATTTAATGGGCTTATAAGTTATTAGAAGGTGAATTGAAGGGCTGTTCAACCTCTAGGGATGAAAAGTTCCCAGAACCTTGAATACTACAGAGGTTTTACTAATTGCATTTATGTCCTCAGTCTTTAGTCCTGTTATGATTTATATTTGTGCACTGACCAACAGCAGCTGTCCTCTGTTCAGATTTGTGACAAGTGTTTGTTGTTTGACCCCAACACAGACTGCACCGCTACTGCTGATGTCTATAAAACATTCTCTGGTTGGATACAGGTCACTTTGACAGGGAACCACGGAAACCACTCCCCAGCACAGCACAATAAACTCTTCCACCCCTGGTTTGATGACACAACAAATCCATTTAAGCTTCCAGCACAGGACCAGGTATGTTGTGGCTGCACGAGGTGAAGCACTGAGTTGGTGGGTGCTTGCTGTGATAACTGTATCAGTTTGCTTTCTGCAGGACCTGGTGCTACATCTGATCCTGAAGGCATCCTAAAACCTGGAGAAACTTTACATTGCTCTCCCCAGCTGGTTACAGAGAAATACAGCCCTGTTTCCAGAGCAAACTCAGTCCCTGAGGCTGAGCTTAGTCTTAGGACCAAGGGCTTAAAGCATTGGCTTGTGAACTTAGCTGTACCTGGAGTACATCACACCAGCAATTCAAGCCTGTACAGCTGCTTATCCTGTCTGTGTCACATATTGTTGCTTGTTAAAGTCATATAGTTGGGGTAAAATACATCTTGTAGCTGCATAGTTCTTCTCTTAAGCAGTAAGATGTTTCTGGCTAGGAAGGCTCATGTGCCAAAAAGCCATGGCTGCAGGTGTGTTTTTTCCATTAAATATAAGAAAAAAAAAAAAAAAAGAAGAAGAAAAAGAAAAAAAGATCACAAAGGTTTCTTCTTCCCACCTCTCCAGCTCAAGGGGTTTACTGAGATTTAAGATAAACAAAAATTGCTACACAGCCACCTCTTGCCCTCTTCCCTGAGAACCAGCCCTGCACATGTAGAGCATGGATAGAAGAATCATTAGAGTGTGATAAATAAACCTGTCATGGGGATAACAGAAGACCTGGGCTACACATATCAGGTAGATGGAAGAAGAAAGAGGTCACACCAGTGAGGTGAAAGGGCAGTGTAGTGTGCAGGTAGTGTTTAAAAAGGAATTAGTTAAAGAAAACAAAACAAAAAAAAAGGCAATAGAGTAAAAATAATCCCAAGAGGTGGCAACAGGAGAGAAGACAAGAAAAGGCATTTATTCGAAGTAAAAGTTATGGGGTTAATTACAGTGAGCAAGGGCATGAGGAATGTAGGAGAAAGAGAAAAGAAAAGTAAAAAATTAAACCACAAAACCAAAACATGTTATTATTTTCAGGGTGTATCTTAACAGAATGGCTTCCTGATGTCTGTCCAGCTTTGGTGAAATCCTGCTTTACTCTTCATTTTGTTAATTGAGGTTGTGAAGATATTTGACTGTAAATCAGAACTTTTTGGCTACTGTTTTCCTTTTACATTGAATCTTTTTATGTTTTAATGAACAATAGGGACAGGAACACCTTGTTTTCATTATTTTTCCTTTCTTTTAACATTAGTAATGTTCAACAAAGAGAAGGGAGATAAGATAGGATTGCTATACTTAGTGCCTAATGCAGATGCTTGTGAATGCTGGAATAAAGATATGTGGGCTCAGATTGTCTTTCTCTCATTTACACATTTCTCTTAAAAGAAATTATAAATTCATCTTTCTCTCTGCCTGGATTCCTGTATTTTGCATTTAATTTTCAGTGTGTTGAGTTTTTTTGTGTTATGTTGTGTTTCAGACCCAGCATCTCTGTTTCTGTTGCCTTCCTTTTGTGGGCCAGGATCATCACTGGGTCGCTGCTCAATGGGTCTTTCAGGCTGTTCCTCCTGTGGTCATTCCTCTTCCAGACACTGGGTGTGAACTCATGATGTTGTGGTTCACACCATCACTGCATCAGTAGCAAAAATCTGAAACAATCAGCCTTGTCCACGAGGGGATGAAGCACGTGATGGTTTGTAGGGTCTCAGTATGTCCTGTTGGTCGGTACAAACAATCCAGCAGCTCCAAAGCCTCTGCTGCAAGTGTTCACATTGCAAGGTCAGGGGATGTGTCATGACAGACTGGGACAAAATCCAAGCAAAAAAGGATTAAACCAATGTCTGAGGCACTAAGTGGGCTTTGGATTAGGTCCAGAAGAAGTCTGTCATGTGGGGGTATTCCTTTGGGGTAAGGAGGGGTGACTTCCTTCTCCCCACTACATCATGCAAATTCGTGGTGTGTTGTGGATTTTCTTTTATTTGCATCTCTTTGGGTAAAGCAGAGAGCTGAGTTTCAGGAAATTAAAGTCTTGCTAACCACAAGCTTTCGGAGACCATTTTCACAGCATACCAAAAGGGTGATCAGTCAGTCTTTAGGACAGGCATATTTGTGAAGAGATACCCAGAGCCATTTCAGAAATTAGTGCCTGCTTGGAGAACCTGTTTTTCAATAGAGTAGAAAGGCATAAGAAGTCCCCGTGGATTTTTCTTGCCAGGTACCTCTGAAATCCACCACACTTTGAATGAATATCACCATCTAGCACTGATTGCATGTTGTTCCCCCAAAATGTGACCACTACCTCCTATTATTACAAAACCACCGGCAAAACACCAAAGAAAGTGTCCTTTGAAGCTTTGTTAATGAGTGGTTTTTGAGATTCACAGTATTTTGTGAATGTGGTTGCTGGGTCTCTGTGCTTAGAGGTTGTCATCGTCTGCCCTAGATAGAACATGATTAATAAAGAACTGTTTTAATGTAATTTTTGCTGCTGACCTTAATTGCACAGGTCAGAAATGAAAGCAGCTCACCATATGCCAGACATTAAGGTCTTGAGCAATTCCCCAGCAAATGTTACACTCCCTGGATTGGATTGGAGCACAGCCAGTCTGCCCTCATTGAAACTTATAAATTGCCTTTATCTTGCTGGCAATGTAAAATTAAATTGGTATAAGGGATATTGCATTGTTGATGAAGATGTACAAGGCAGAGTTAACTCCAATACAGTGAACTTATCATGAGATATGAAAAATATCTTAATTGGCTCAGCACCTTGCTTGCATGGCCTTGAAGAAACCCAGTGTTCCTGAAAGCTGCAGTAACATTAAAGAAAATAGTCTTTGTTCATTCTCTTTGTGTGTTTGAATTGTACAGCTTTTCTTGTACTGCTCATGAATGGTGGAGCACAAAACAGGATGTACCGTAGTTTAGATGATGCTGTAGCAAGCTGTGGTTGTATTTAAAAAGCGTGATATATTTATGGCCTGCAATCCCTCCCTTGCTACAATTCTTCCCCCAGCTCTATTTCTGTCCAATGTCCGTAGAGAACTCCTTTTATCAAGTTTTCTCATTTCTAGCTATAATGACAATTGTGTGATGTAAATGTAGGAGCAGCAGAGAATCACTGGCTAGAGATGAAGTCTGGTGAATGTTAACCCTTCTGGGTTCTCTTAACATTTAACCTCAAAATTTAAGAAGTAAATGACAATGAAAATCCTTCCAGTAATTTTCTCTTTTCATGAATCCAATCAAAGAAATTAAAATCAGCCAAGACCTTTTGGGTCAATGTATCCTGCTTCCCTTGAGCCAGAGTCCTTGTGGTCTGTTACTTGTCTTTGAGAGAAGATTGGGAAGTTATTGTATTACTCACTTGTTACAATCCCTCTAGAATTACAACCACATTAATGTAATTGTGCCAAACCGAGGCAGACATTTTCCAGAGAGGGAGAATGAGCAAGGCAGGGTTTATATGCTCAGGGGTTTATATTCCCAAAGAGCAGAGCTGCATAGAGACTAATGAGACACAAAGCAGTGGGGCCCGACTGTTCAGCTGGGAGGGACCAGGGTGCACACTTGTGGGGGGTTGGGGTGTTAGTTTTTTTTCTTTTTCTTTTTTCATCCTCTTTAGTTATGGAATTTTTTGTCCCATTTGTTGCGGGGGAACCTGATGGCCGATGCTTAAGTGTATTTGCAAGACAAAGGCTTGCCGGGCCAGGAAGGGAGACTAGGGAGGACACAGTTCAGTGCTGGGTTTTGCTTGGAAGAGGACAGGCCGGGTTCTTTTGCCTGCTGCTGCTGCTTCTGCTTGCCCCGCTGGGACCCATCTGATCCATCCCTGCACCAGGACTACTGCGTTCCACCTTGGAGTTTCTTCCGTTCTCCTCAGAGCAGCCCGTCTGGAGCCATCTACAACTACAGACTGCCTACGGGGTTTGTGAAGCAAGGCCTTCCACATCGCTCTTGCCGGCTCTGCCGCGGGGTGGGGGTGTCCCTGACCTTTTTTTTCTGTTTTTTTTATCTGTAGTAGGTGTTGTTGTTAGTACCATAGTTATTGTTAATTTGTATCTTGTTATATTCATTAGTAAAGGACTGTTATCCCTCCCCATATCTTGCCTGAAGGCCGCTTAATTTCAGTAATTCGGAGGAAAGAGGGGGGGGTCCTGAGGGAGGGTTCTGCCTTCCCTAGCAGATACCTGTCTTCAACCCAAGACAACACTAGAAAAGCCCTCAAAAATCCCAAGGGTGTTTCCCACTCCTGTGATGGATGTGCATGCAGTCATGCAATTGTGTTACACACACAGAGGAGACAGCATTGCCAGCAATTCCTCACATGCCTGGTCCCAAACCGGAATGCTGTGCATCCTGCTCTGAGCTGCGGGGCTGTGAGCCCTGGGGTCTTTGTGGAAAAGAGCACAGGCTTCTGGCAGCCACACCTGCAAAGGGAAAAATAGGTTGGATGAGCGAGCAAGAGGCAGGAGAGTGAGCTCTGGAACTCCACCAGTCAGCTGTCCTTGACCCTGGCCAGACCTTCTGGGTGCTCGATGGCAGAATCATTAAAGGATTTATGCCCTCAGCTGCCACACTCAGACACTTGCCCGCTGTCCTTGACATGAGATCCAATCTCTCATAAGGTGTAAGGGTGGCTGAATACTTCTCCCATGACCCTAGAGATGGTTTCAGCACACAAAGACTGATGCTGCCTCCAGCACTGAACCTGGAATGAGGTCAGTGCACCTTGCACGCTCATTCATTCACACTTATATCAGTCAGTATGGACCATATACAGTTTTGGAGGGTTCCCACAGGAGCCTTCTTGTGAGTTTGGCACTATCAGAAAATTGGCAGTCCTCAAAGTGCCAACAGTAAGATCTGGTGCAGGGTCAGGGGGAGGAGGGGATGCCGAATGAAGCATCCATCTGGACACAGGAGGAATCAATACCTTGCAGCCCCTAGGTGTTAGGGTGACAAGCTCTAATAAATGCAGCAGATGGGGATCTGGTAGAGAGTCTTTAGTAGGCTGGCTGAGTGCCTGACAAACCACAGGGAGAAAATCACAGTATTAAAAGAAGCCCCACGCAGAAATGCACTGAAACACTGCCAGCAAAACATCCAACCAGCTCTCCAAAGGGCTTCCTGCACAGCAGAAGTCAAACCTGCTGCCTCCTGCGTCCCCTTCCTCCTTTTTTTCCCAGCCTTGATGCCATGAAAGAGCCTTGGTGAGCATCTTACCAAGCATCCATCTCCCACCCTGCCTCTCCTCATGTTCTCCTAGACCCTGAAGGATGAACAAGCAGCATCCAGGTTGTACAAGGGCCATGTCTGGAAGTTTTTAAAAGATGGAGAGGGAGAGAGAAATATTTCAGCAGAACATATCTGTTAACTGGCTTCTTCACCTAATTAGCTGTGGAAAAGTCACCAGATGGACACAGATTTTAATGATGGCTTCATTCAGAGTCTTGGAGGAGTGGGTTGGATATAAGAGATAATTATCTTGACTTTTAGATGTTGTAAAAGGATTCTATTTTATTCTGCTTTTTCCCCCCTCTAGTTCATTTTTAATGAAAGAGAGGAACAGTGAAATTCAAGACATCAAATAAAAAAAGGAAGGTTGACAATCCATCGTTTAATCTGTGCTTCGTGCCAGCCTGGAGTGACATTTCTAAGGATTGGTTTGATGGGAAGCTTGTTTGTTCATAAATTGCCACAAAATGGCAATCTCAGTTTAGCCAGGGACTTTCCCCCTCCCCCTGTGTGCTGGGAGGAAATTTAAAGCCATATGATTAAATGCTGCAGGGTATGGAAGTGTGTTTTCATGACACAGAAAGGAATATGGATAGGAAATGTCACTTTCACAACTATTCTCCTTCCTACCCTTCATGCCCCTCGGATCATACGCTGTGCACAGTAAGAGACACCAAGAAGAGCATGAGAGCTTATCCAGTGGTGCAGAGCTGCATCAGAAGGGGATAAAGACCTCAGAGGGGCTACTGGGACCCTCCTCTAGCACAGAGAACAGAGCCTGTGCCTGCAGGGCAGGAGAGCTGCTACTGCTGGTGAGTGGGTGAGGGAGGGTGGGGAAAGGGTGGCAAGCAGTGGAGTTGGAAGAAACTGGGAGGTCACAGAGGACACTGCCTCCTCGTGGTGCAGGGGACAAAAATTCATTTCTCTACCGGCCTCCTCCAGCCTCCATCCATCTGCCTGCAGATAGGAAACAGTCCATGAGCAACCCAGAGCACTGAGCAGCTGCAGGCACAAGAGTGAGTTTTCAAGAGTCAGGATTAAAGAAAAGTGAGGTTTACCAAATCAGCAGTATCCCAGTGAGAATGTGCTTTAAATGAATGCTATGCTTAGGTCTGGGGTATGCTCTGAGTAAGATCCACATTGTGCCTTTGATCATATTGATCTGGTCCAGTTGGAGTCTTACAGCTGGTGGCTGGAAGTGGATTTCAATTCAAACCTTATTAGCAGCATGGACACTTAGACCTGAAAAGGGTGGATGCTCACACACATCTCAGGGACCAGCCTTTTCTGCCCCTGATCTGATTTTGAGGGGAATCTGTTTCTGTGCCCGCAAGTCCCTCCCATGTCCATCAGTGCTCCCCAAGCATCTGCTAGAAAAGGAAGAGCACAAACTAGATTCAAAATATAACAAAATGCCACATTTCTTTTGAAAGGGCTCTGGTGGCTGAGAACTTGCAGTATATGGCTATCAAATTTGGCCGTTGCCATTCAAATTCGAGCGCAGTCTCTAGGGACAAGCTTTCCTTTCCTGGATCATAGTGAAGGGCCTGATAGTAGAGCACGCTGAGGGAAATGCAGTATATATAAAAGAATAGAGAAACAAAAGAGAAAAAAAGCCTCCAACTTCTGAGAGCTTATACAGGCATCCGGATAAGTGGATCCTGTTATCCATGATAGAAATAACTGAAGTCCAGAAAATGAGGAAACCACTTGAGAACAACATTGTTGGAGAGGCTTTAGCATTCACTCTGCCAGGGTAGCCCATGAGACCAGTCTTTTCACACAGTGTTCTAGCCCTCTGTGCAGCTGCTGTGCAGAAGAAAATTTGCAGAAATAGAAGTTGATGGGAAAATTCAAAGTAGGTCATTCAGAGCTCCCTTTCCAATCACATTTTCAGCAAAGAAGGAAAGGATAAATGGGAAAACATTCATTGTTATTGTTACTATTATTGTTGTTGCCATTACTTTACCGCCATTTTCTGAAATTGTCATCAGTCTTGTGCAGATTATGGGTCTAAGAAATATTCAGGTATAAAGTGTAAACTCTTTTCCCAAGACTTTGCATTAACTTCAGCTGACAGCCTTCCCAGCCTGAGAGGAAAGGGTTTGGGACAAAGGCCTGTGTCCATAGGAAAAGGTGGCACAACCCCTCAGCACAGCATTGCGAGTCGCAAGAGAGGCCCTGGAGCAGCTGTGGCTGTAACTCCTGCTATATTGATAGGTAAATGCAGATATGGGCACATTCCATATACACTTTTATATGAAGCTGTTGGATGGATGCTAGAAGGTATTATTATTGCTGTAGAATGTACAAAAAATGTGGGATACGAATAAAAGCCTACCCTGTAACCAAAATTATGTTGAGGTGTAATTAGGGATTAGAGTAGAATCAGCAGGCCTGGAGCTAAGCAAGGAACCTTGGGCTTGTAGAGTTTATCCAATAAGAAGACCCCTGTTGAGCCCCACGAGCTGGTAGCCTTGGTGTACCTTCCACAGAACGTCTGGCCCTTTCACCAGAGGACTCTTTCCTGGTGATTTGCTGAGGACCTTGTTTAACATGAGATCAGACATCATTTCCAAACCCATTAAATTGTTTTTGGCTTAGCAATGTGGCTAGATTTTTCATTCTAGTTTTCCTAGGGGCTTTATTAAAGTGTGAAGCTGCTTTCTGTGTTTCAGATAGCAGTAAGTGTGGTATTCATCATTTTGAGCTGCTGGTATTGAACAGCTGTCTTTGCTTTTGGTGCACCCTGGAATTTCAGCTTGTTTCTGTATTTAACTCACTGATTAAAAATAGGTAGAAAAGTCTCTGTATTGCAAAGTCATTCAATATTTGGAGAGAATATTAAAGAGGGAAAAAAAAGTCCACTACAGAGCTTTAGAAAAGGAAAATGCTCAGGGATTAGTGTGGGGTCTTTTCTTTTAAGCACCAGGGATTATCTGGATGAATCCCTTGAACTATCAATACAGCCAGAGGAACTGGATGTGCTGAGACCTTCCCTAGCAATGCCCAGACTCTCACAGGATCTGATCACACACTAGAAATGCCATGGTCAGGCCAGGGTGACCAAATCATGATGAGGTTAAAGCTATATCATTACTGATGTCACTTAGAGTGGGTGATGACCTGAGCACTTTCTTGTTTTAGCTGGGCTGTAATAATGTTTTGGGTTTTTTCTCCTATTCCCTATTTATTTGCATGGAGTGAGGCCATCAGAGTGACAAGTTAACAAGATGGTTCATCATTTCATCTTTTTGCAATTTTAATTCAGCAGATTGTTTCCTTGCATCTGCATGTGTGTTGGTGGGTCTCACACTCCTCTGACACATCACTTTTCCAGGGCTATAATTTTTCATCTAAGATTATGGACAGGAATTTGGAAAGTGGCCTCAACCAGCGAGGTGAGGAGAATTTGGATCATTTTTATGAACCAAGGGGTAGAGTGATGCATAAAATATATGTCAAATTAGAACCAGTGCCTCACTGTAAGAAAGAGACCAATTAATGGGTTCTATGGGTTTGGGTTTAATAGAGCAGAAGATTTACCAGCCTTTGAAAGCTTAATACCAATACCATTTTTAAGGTGAAATCATTTGTCAGTGGCTTAGACCTTCCTGACTTCCCTGGTCCTTTGCAAACAACACAGAGACCGACAGTGCTATGGTGCTCCTTGCTAAAAGTGCTTCTCAATTTTTTTCATGGATGGAGCTTGAGTGAAAAAAAGGATGCATTTTATATAGGGAATATGAAGAAATAAAATCAACACAAATAAGAATCTCTCTCTGCATCTCTGACTGGCTCTCATCAGCATTAGTGGTGTGATGAATGCCAGGTTATTTGTTTGGCTTTGTCAAGTGCCTCCTCCTCTTCCTTTGTTCAGAAATCCTTTCTTCCAGGTTACCTGCCCTTGGTCTTCATAGTTTTTAGGATGAGGCACAACCATCAATCTTAGTGCAGAGCTACCTCAGGATCACAGAATGGTTTGGGTGGGAAGGGACCTTAAAGACCATTTAGTTCCTTCCCCCTGCCGTGGGCAGGACACTTTCCGCTAGACCAGTTTCCTTAAAGTCCCTCCAACCTGGCCTTGAACACTTTCATCTCAGATGAGACAGGGAAACTGAACTGATGGTTCAGAACTACTGGGTGTTCTTGTGGGAACCCTATAAAATCTAATGGGATTTGTGTTCGAAACCGTTGATATCTACAGGTAGATTCCTCAACTCGCCACAACCTTGACTTGTCAATAGAGAAAGAGGTTATGCCCAGGTGGCACAGGATTTATTCAAATTTATACAAAGAATCTTTTATCCTTGGGTGTATTCAATGCCAAGAATGACTTACAGTGAGTCCATGAATATGTCTTTAAAATCACCAAGACAATGAGCTTAAAAAATTATCGTGTGTTCTTTAATCCTCATAGACAAAGGGATTTGCCATGCAAGATTATTTTAAAAGTATTCTTAAACAACTCCTTATTCCTTAACCACATTGTGTTTGTGAAAAAGCACGACTATGTGGTTTCTCAGATAATATTATTCCAACATAAGAATGCAAAGAACACTTTTTTTTTTTTTTAAAAAAAGCAAACAAGCAAATGGAATGTAAATAAAGGAGAAACGCAAAATATTTGGACTTCTGAAGTTCCTCCAGGGTTGTTTTATGTATTTTAGAATGGTTTGCATTTCCCTTGCAAAATTTCTCTTGCATACAAAGAAAAGAGAGAATTTTCAAGGATCTGAGGCTACATAAGAGTTTGAGTAAAGAAAATACTGGTCATGAAAACACTGTTTGTGTTTTGCTGTGACTTACTACTTGAGAAGAGCCTTTCTTGGACCTTTCCTTCAAGTGAGAGCTCTCATTACCATAACACTTCCACACCAGCTATCACAGAAAAGATTAAATGCTAATTCAGACCCCAGGAAAAGGTTATTCAAGTAAGTTTCTGAGGTCACTAAAAGTACAAATTTACAACATATGATCAAGAGATAATGCCAGATGTTTGCTTAGCCAATGAACTCTGTTTACAGCAGATTCTAAAAAACTTACCCAGGAGATCTTCACTAGCAAGATGTTTAGGTGCAAAGTGAGAAGAGCTTAAAGTATCTCTGAATTTGCACTTTTGCACAGGAAAGGCCTTCAGGGAAGATGAATCTTATTGGATTTCATACCTATATTTGTGTAAGCCCCACTGGTGGATGTGAGAATGATGTCTCCTCCCAAAAGGACTTGGGAGCTGTATGTCATGTTCAACATTGTGTTCCTCAAAGAACTGTAGAAAATCAGAGTTATAATCTAATGAATTTGAGAAGATGTCTCAGGAAGAGGTAAATTACCATGCTAAATATTTTCTTTTCTTGTAAAGCTGTAATCTTATTTTACTGTTCTACTAATGATGTATAGTGAGCAATGACTGGGGGAGTCCCAAGAAACATAATGATTTTTGTTTGTTATAGCAATATTTAACATATTTCATTAATACAGAGATGTTTTCACTGAGGACAGTGGAAATTCTGCCATAGGGCAGGATAAGAAGTCATTGCTATGCTATGCTAAAATTTACCCCAATTATGTCTTCTAGCTTTTTCAAAATCAGCCTTGATCCCAACGTAATGGTTGATCAGTAATCAAAGAGGACTCAGAAATGTTCTCTCTAAGCTTTGCTCTTGAGTAGACAAAAATATAGCTTACCAAAGGAGAAAAGGAAGTTTGACTTCTTGAGGAGCTGATGGCAAGAAGCCTTTCAGTGAGGCTGCTGGGCCAGTGGGCAGGGTTTGATGCTGAAGGATAAGGATAATGGTGCCTTTGAAAGCTGCCTGGTGGCACGGTACCACCATGTGGTCCTTCTATTTGACTTCATCTCCTGACGAGGTTGCTCTAAGGGAAGCTCACTCTGTGCCATGCTCTGCAGGAATGAGGATGCTCGTGGTTGGTTGCTGCACTGTTCTTTGTGCTTTCTCCTAAAGCCCTGCTCAGACTGAAACTCCCAAGACCAATCCTATTTACTGGTCACTCGAGGAGAGAAATAGGGAATGGAAAAGCTGCAAAGGATGGGGCCAGCAGCCAGGCCATTGACCCCACAGGTCAACTCCTTCTTCCAGCATCTCCAGCTTTGCTCCAACAGTTCTGCCATAGAGGAGGTCTTGTGCTAACAGATCTCCTGTGGCTGTGGCACTGTTACTGTCCAGACTTTCCAGCCCTTTCCATCTGTCCACCTGTTCTTTCCCTTCCCCATGGACAGCAGAGTTTGGATTAAGAATTGCTGGGCTGGGAGAGTATACTGTTTGTGGGAAGAGGATTCTGGATGGGTTGAGAGCAGCCTATTCATTTTCTTTGAAGGAATGGCAGGACTGTTGGAAGTGATGGCATTGGTGGCTGTGCCCACAACGATCCAATGGAGGGAAGAAATAGCACTGACACCTTGCAGGAAGCAGTGCTGCTGGAGTGGAGTGAACAGCAAGTGCTCTTAATAATGACAGCCACCTGTTTCATTAGCCAGAGCTTCAAACAGAAAGGATGTGGGCTGCAAATCACCATGCAAAGCAGGCTGGCAAGGACCAGATAGGGTCAGGGAGTTGCCAAAGGCTCTGATAGCAGCTGAATCAACAGATGTGTTGCACCAAAGAGTGCCAGGAGGGGAACAAATATCCATGGCTGCACTTTCCCTTGAGCAAAGCAGAACAGTGACCCTGACATTTGGCAATATTTCGGCCAGGTCTTTATATGGGTAGTTGACCTTGATTTGCAAGGCTGATACTTTTAGTGTCCTCCAGTTGGCACTTGTTGTATTAGCCACTTAAAGACATGTCAGCATGAAACCCGGACATAAAAATTTATCCCAGCCTAATTCATGGAAAGGACAGGAACTTATGGTGCACTAGCATGTTACTTGCATAAATTGCATCTCATTGCTTTTTATAGCTTACATATACACTATAAATTTTGTAAGAAGAGAGAGAAAGGGAACTAAATAAGATTGAATACATGCAGAAAGAGAAGTTCTTTTTCCTTCTAGCTTCCAGAAAAGCAGTTGCTTCCCTTTGTCTGGAGGTGCAAGCTGTAAGGATGAGCAGTGGATGAATTTCAAAAAATTCAAAGCCTTGGCTTGACTCAGATATGGCACCCTCAGCCGAATTGGCTAAGAACACAGGCAGAAGCCAGGCTGGCTCAATATTGAACGCCCCTGGAGCTCAGCTCTGAGCGAATGTGAACCGAGTGTTGAAGGAATGTAGGATGAGACTTGACTGAACCTCTGCCAAGATCCATCAAAGGCAGAGATTTGAAGAAGGATAGCCCTTTGAGATTAAGAAGAGCAAGGCTGTGTTTCTGGCTCTGTCTCATACTCCTGGGGTGACCCTGGGCAAGGCGTTTAATCATGCAAAAAGGATACCAGCTGTATCCTCACTTTACAGGGCTGCAGGGGTGTTGAAAGGACAGATTAATTAAAGTTTAGGAGAGACTCAAACAGAACAATGACAAGTCCTACATAAATAGCTTGTTGCTAGAGCTAATGGGAAATGCGAGCTGCAACCCCATGTGAATTTCTGACATTGCAACATTTGGTTACGAGCAGGTTGATGCAAAATAGACAACTTAGGCAAAATAATAAGGTCATTAATTTCTATTTGGAAGTATCAACATGTTTCGTTCTGGCTTGTTTCAGGTACTTTCTGGCTTTTGAACTCCTTTTCCCAACACAATCTATCATACCAAGGCTTTCAGGATGCCTTGTGACACTGTAGTCAGAGGAGAAATTCTGTCTCATCCTGACAGAGGTAATTTGGCTCTGTACCTCTGTAATAATATGCAAATCACCCTAACACCATCTTTTTCAAATCATTACAGAAGTTCAGGCAAGAATCTGCTGCTTGTGAGATCAATCTAAAATTCAGATTTGATTCAGCAGATCATAATATTTGAGTTGATGTCCACCACCCTATCTCCTACAGGTTTTTCACTCCAAGCTTCCCATCTCAGAAAAAAAAATCAATGTATATTTAAGGATGGATTTTTTTGGAAACCATATGTTGCTGCTACAAGAACACATTGATATCTTTTGCTTGTTAGCCAATATATGTGGTATATAGTGACTTTTTCCATTTTCCAGTTGAGGCTAAAGCCCTTTGTGCTTCTCCATGAGTATATTAGAGCAGAAAATCATAGAATGCCTTATGAACTTGAGCTGATTTATAATACACATAAAAGGTGAAATAGGAGGAGGTTTCTGCTTTTCACCATAAAGCAGGCAAAAATTGTTAATTCAGCCAAATATGCCACTGTCTCGGTAAATAAATCCAAATCCCTCAATATAAAATGAAATGGATAGGTTGTTAATCCATTAGAAATAAAATAATTGTTTTTTTTTTTTTTTTTTGTATCCCTGACAGAAGTCTGAGGTTAGATAGATGCATGTGAATAGTATTGCAGGAGCTATTTTGCTCATCTGCATGCAAAGAGATTGGGTAAAATATGGTTAAAAAAATGTGCAAAGAAAAATAAAAGAGATTTGTAGGAAGATCAGGAAAGCAATGTTTCACACAGGAAAAAAAATAGTTTTGTTCTGTGTTTGACAGTGACTTACAAATTACTCTTTACTTTGCCATGACAAAATTATTCAATTTCCTACCCCCCCCCGAAAAAGAATTCAAAACATTTTTGAAGGTAATTTACTATCTCATAAAAAAACAAATCCAAAAACAAACTAAAAACTCTAACCCCAAACAAACATTAAACCCCACCCCCTAACAAAATCACTTTGTTAGTACTTTCTCAGAGAAGAAATTATTTTTGTTTGGACTGTCATCAAAATACATAATTTCAGGGAAAATGTAACATGAGAAATCAAAGAACTGGAAGTTTTGAGTAAAAGAAACTTTATGAAGATTTTCATACGGTGTCACTGAGTCCCTGAGGGCTGTTCATTTCCTCATCTGAAGAATTCAGATGAGTCTCCTATAACAAAGCAGCAGGTTTTGAAGCTGCTGTCTTTATTAAGTTAACCTCTGCTGCGTATTTTGGCAGAAAAGGTGTTCTTTGTGGGAAAAGCGTGTTAAACTTTGTATGAGCTACCTACATCACCCTTGAGAAGGGTTGGGCAGAGCTGGTAAAATTCCCAGAGCAAAAGCAGGTCTGTTTTTATGGTATTTCATGAGGTTTGATGATTTAATCTTGCCCACATAGGGATCAGTGCCTGTGTGTGTGTTAAAGGTTGGTTCTCAAGGATCCTCTTTCCCTTGACTCCTCTCTAGGATCCACCACGAGCACGCCAGGCTTGTGAAGGTGTATTTCAGCACTCCTGAGTGGGTGCACACTCCTGTGGTTTTGGGGAAGGATTCCCTGTGTCGCTGATCCTTGCCAGACAGGCCCTCACTTCAGTGAGGCTTTTAGACCAGAAGGGGCAAAGAAGCCTCTTTGTGCTGGAGGTGATGGTGAAATTCATGCTGAATTTAATAGGACTGAATTTTCACCCTGCAAAAATTTTAGGGATTACAATCTCTTCCTGCATGTATCATTTTCTTTCTCCACTAAAACTCTTAATCCAGATTTCTCCTGTGAGGCTACTGGCTCCTACATCAGACTCCTTCTGAATGATAATCTCTAAATGCTATTCTGACTCCAGACAGCATCTAATTTTTGAGAGGCTGAGGATTGAGGGAAGCCTCCTTCTCTCCATATGCAGGGACACAGAGCTCCTTTCATGGTTTCTGCTAAACTGTACTGCTCCCAAGGCAAGAGATAACAGTTATTTACAGGCCCCAATGATAAGGTGAGTCAATAGAAATCACAGTGGATTTTTGTTTTCTGAACCAGAAAACCCAGAAACCAACAAACAGACCCTGGCAACAAACTCCCAAGGTGGTGAGAAAAATATTTGGGGGCCCACCTTCATCCGCACATATGGCAATCCTGTGCAAAGGCTCAGCACCTTCCACCAACCTGAAAGACAGAAGTGAGGAGAGAGCCTGTCCTTCCACCGTGCCTGTGCCATAAGTGATTTTGGTGCTGCTGCTGATTATCACATCTGTGCCTCCACAGCTGATGCTCGACTCCTCCACTTCCACCCAGCTTCCCCCCCTTCCCAGCTCAAACTCATCAGGAGAGGGTAGGGAAGGTGCTTGAAAATTCCCTTTGAAATCTTGCCTGTGAGGCATGGATTTATCAAAGCAAAGAAGTTGTGTGTGTGAGCACCTGCCCTGCCATCACATCAAAGGGAAGAACAAGAAGAAGTTTCAAAGGGGTGCCCTTGTTCCCCCTTCCCTATTTCTAGGCACACGCATGTGTGCACACACAAGCACACGTGTATTTCCCTGCCTTTGGAAACCATGGAGCTTCTGCTGGGGCTGCTGCTTAAGCTCAGCACTGACGGGGACATTCACAATCCCTCACCACAGACACAGCATTGAGGGATTAACCAGCTGAAGCACTGCCTCCCTTCCTGCCCTCAACCCACAGACAGCTGCAGCTGAACCAGTGGCTTAGAAATGGCTCCTTAAAAGGTCAGGATTACCCACAAAAGCACATCAGCTCCTTTGCCAAAAGACAAGAGGGTGTCCTCTTTAGTGCAGGTGACAGCTGATAAAACAGTCTTTCCCATGTGTACAATAAAAGCAACAGGCTCAGAGCCCCTCTCAACACCTTTATCCTGGCTGTCAGTTATGAAGTCTCTTGATACCGATAAGACACAAGCCAGTACAAAGGTTGCCCTGTTTTCTGAGGGGTAAAGCAGTGGCACATGCAATGAAGTGACTTGAAGCCACAGTGATGGCACAAACACACAGCAGAGTGAGGAGCAGAGCTCCACTCTGAGTTTCAGACTCAGAGATGTCTGGCCTCATTTATGGGCTCCAATTCTCTCCATAGCTGGGATGAGGTGAACTCTGGGCTCAGCTCTTCTACAGGGTGATCTGGTCCTGTTGTTTCTTGGGTGAGGACTGGCATATCTGCAGGTGTCTCAACAGAGCAAGGGTGAAAAGCAGCAGCCAGCACAGCTACAGCTGTCACTGCCAGAAGACAGTGGCAAGGACCTCCTTTGGCTTTGTGCTGTGGCCTCTTGCTGCTGCTTGCTCTGTTCTATGACCTTTTCAAAGTTTTACACTTGGCTCATCAACTGGGCATGGTGAAGTAGGTCTGGAACTGGTTTAATGTAGAAAATAATTTTGTGTGTCAATCTGCACACAGATCAGATGAGAGTCTCGGGAAATAATTTCATAGCAATGAGTATGTTTTCTTGAGGATGCAATGGTTTCATTCTCTCAATCTTATTCAGTTTCTACCATGCCCCTTATCTTATCACATGTATATCTGTGAATGCCCCTCTTCTCCTCAACCCTCATTTCTCTTCCCAGGCATGGTCATCATCCCTTGAACTTCAAACACTTCTCAGACCTCAGTTTCCCAACTAAGATTATTTATTGATAGCCTCTTTCTTTTCTTATTTTTTTCTTCCTTTTTTTTCCCTTTTGGCTCCATAGCTCATCAATTAACTGGAGAGGGTATTGATCAGTAATTGTGTCAGGTTTCCTAAAGGTTTCTGGGAAATGCAGCTGCTGCTGCTTCAGATGATTGCATATGCTCTGTCTTTGATTCACAGAGCACAGCCAGGGAGAATTCTCACTCAATGTGACTTAAACAAGCAATGAGCTCACAATTTACCCTTAGGAGGGTATTATTTGCAGCTCTTTCTAGATGGGTGTTTGACATTAAAAAGAAAACAGAAGAAGCCAGAACCTAACAATTAATTCCCACTGAGCCGAATGGAAACTTTAAATTGGGGGTCTATGGCAGCCTGACATACATTAACTTACAGCACTAAGCTGCCTGGCTGGAAGGATATTTGTGCCTGGCAAACTAAACTTACAGTAGTAACATGATTTGTACCACAGTCCAATTTTATCCTTCTCCTTCTAAAGGATCAGTAGATTAAGTTGATGCTGGTGGCACTCTGTGCTGTAATACTGCTGCTGTAATCCCTGCTGGATCTCCCACTGCTAGCACTGATCCTAAACTTGGAAATTATTTGCTTAAAGAGATCAGCTATTGATTAATAAGGGATTTTTTTTTCTGAGACTTCATCCACTTCTCTACATGAGGGATAATTCTGCCCTGACAAGCCTGTAATTCCCAAGCCTGGGATTGTGTTGGCATTTTCAATGTGTCCATGTGTAGGTGCTCACCTTTTTTCCATGCCAAAGCCCTGTTGATTTCAGTTGAGGCGAAAAGAGCATGACACTGCCTTTGATTCTGGGACGATTCATGGGGCCTTCCAGACCAGACTACACCTCTGGCCTCAAAGACTCAGTATCTGTCTCACTGGCAAGCGTCAGAGGGTGTTCAACAGCAGTTAAAGGTGGGGGGGTAGCAAACTGACCTATCCACAAATAGCCTGGGAAGGAGCTGCTTTAGACATCTGAATATGGCAGATATTTCAGCAGTGCCTCCTTTGCTCTGTGTGGTGATCAGCTGCCTCTTGCTCACTACTATGTGAAGGAGTCCAGCTGGGTGCTGTGCTGAGCCCCTCAGCAGCGCTCCAGGGAGGGCTGGGCCCCCCAGACCATCACAGAGGTCTGGGACATTGTAGAGTCATGACGGCTCATTGATAAAAGAGTCCATTCCCCCAGACAGTCTCTAGCTCCTGCTGTCTCTGGCTAGAAGGTGACATGATGCTGCAGGAGGGGGCTGAGGAGAACAGGCCATTTTTTTTGTCGGTATTTCTGCAGGTAGAAGAGGAATTGCTCTGTGTGTTCCTATGCTTTCTTTCTGCCAGTAGGAGAGCTTTTGGAAATGTCTCCTCACTCACGTTCCTCACTAACCATCCCCTGCTAATGGTGTTCCTAAAGCTGACCACAATTAGTGTGAGGGAAATTGTTCCTACTGACAGCATGTGACTTTGTCCTATGACTAAGACCAAGATTTTTGCTCTTCAAGAACAAGAGGGATTATTCAAGCTACTCAGATTTGGGTCTCAAGCCCTTGACACAAAACTTCAGGGAGCATCTGATTGAAATAAGCTGTTGACAACCCCTTGTGGGATGCTGCCACCCTGAAGGGTATGAAAGAGGAAAGGCAACGGACTTCAGGATAGACTGGAGGGTTTTGAGGGTCTCAGCAACAGTGAAAGCAGAGAGACTGATATTTTGCTCATGCTCCCAAACCAGCTCTCCATTCACCTGTGTTTCTGGTATTGCCTCCTAGGGCTGTTCAATGGAAAGTGAATAATTTCCTGGGTCCAGGCCTGTTTTCATACTTCAATGGGAGTGATAAAAAGCTTGTCAGATGAAGCTTGTTTTCACAGCACCCCCTGCAAGTGCCTGTCCAGCCCATGAAGACACACACAAACACAAAGGCTTTCTCACTATTCCCAGCTTTGTATTATCCAATTCCACCATTGTTTCTTTTCCCTGTTTGCACCTTGACCTGCATTCAATGCAGCATCCCTGCATGTGCTGTGCTTCCCACAGTAACTGATGTACACGTGTTCCCACAAGGATTATGCACGCACCAGATCTTCGCAGTTCCCTTGTGGCACCTGGCACAAGTTCAAATGAGCTGAATTGGAAAGCAATGGCTTTTTCCCCTCATATCACTACATGTAGATCTTCATTGGATTGGTGACTTTCCAACATATCACACCCACTGTTTGTGTTTTGTTTTGTTAATCTATTAGCTCAGCAGATAATAAATCAGTCCTAGGAAGAATTAGCACTTTGATGATGCCTTTCTGCCTCACAGAGGATCTTTTTTTTTTTTTTTTGAGGTGAGCAGTAATTCTTTCCATGAAGAGTCAGCATGTGACTTTTCTAGCCACCCAGCAGAATTCTTCTGTAATTCCACACAGTGAGCATCTTCACCAGGCTGTCAGCTGCTGCTTCTGACTGCTTCTCTTGCGCTATGGACTTTCACACTGCTCCGGGAAAGCTTCACAGCCCAATGATGCCACCTGCTTCCTTGTGAACTGCTGCAAAAATGCTTTGAGCCCATCCTACGGGATGAGTGGTTGTCGTGGGAGATGAACCAGGAGAGAGGGCTTGAGTTCGGGATGCCAATGGAATGAGGAATCTCGTGATGAGGTGGGTTTGATTTGGGTTGTTCCAGCTATGAAGGTTAACCCCTGCTTTTCAGCCCTGATGCCTCATTCAGCCATTATTCTCAAAGTTCAGAGCTGCTGTCACCAGATTGAGAGGTGGCTTGAACAGAGACCAGGTTCCAGCAAGAAAGGGTCAAACTCAACCCATGTGAAAATTTAGTCCCTAATTTTAAAACAAAATGAAAATCACATTAAGAAGCTAAGTTGAAATAGCTTTATTTCTTCTGAGCATTCTCGTAAATATGTTGTAATTCCTTCCCCATCAATCACAGTAAAGAGAATATTTTCTTAAAGTAATTGTGAATGAAAGAGATGTGATGAAATCACTGCCAATGGTCAGGCTGGGAATTCATCAACATGTCTACTGATCCTCTTAAAAAGGTATCATTGCCTGTTGAATTGTGGAGCCTAATGGAAGCAAAATTAGTCGACAAAGTTAGGTTTATTTTTCCAGAGTTATAGACTTGATTGCATTTCCAATTCCCTGCTAAACAAAGCTATGGGACTACCTTTTGTTCAATTTGAACCATTTAATGACTTCATAAAAAGGAAAAACACAGACTGTTGTAATTTATATCCATAAGAAGTTGTCATCTTTGCCTTACTTTCAATTTTCCCGTGAAGTTATTAAAACATTATGTGATTGTAATATATTTATGGGGAGGGGGAAATGAGGTGTAACTCTGACTGAGGCACAATGATTTGATATGAATTGTAAAGCATCAAAGGCTACAAACTTGTACAGAGGAAGATGTGTGTATCTATACAGCGAGTGGAGTTTTGAGTACATATATTCCATACTTGTTGCACGGACTTTCTGTTTTCCCAACCTACATAAATATTAATGAGACTCAGAGGTATCAAACTCTGCTCAACAAGTTGAACTTAGACTCCCTCCTGCCTTTGAATTTCTTTGCCTTTCTCTGTTGTATACTGCATGACAGAGGATAGAAGTTTTGGAGCAAACTTGATAGTAGTGTTTTGCAGCTAACAGGCACAGAGCCCATTATTATTCCCCATGCCTTTTTTCACAGGGGAGAAAAAATAAAGCTATTAATGAACATAAGTAGCTTTCCAGGTTTTTGTTCTTCTATGTCTTCTGTTCCTGCACCTTCCCTCTGGTATCTGAACTTCTGGCCTGTTTTGACAGCTGGGTGCAGAGCCAAACTTACCTTTGTAAGTAGGATGCTGAGCACGTTGACTGTAACAGCTGCGGACAAGGATTTTTTTTCTACTGAATATCTGCCAGTGTTTTGTGAAGGATTAGAACTCCTATGGCTGACTAGAACTCCTAGTACAGCATCAAAGACAGACTTACAATTTGGAGAGGCCATTGCTCTCAGTTTCTAGGCTTCACCTCCATGGGAAGAAGTCCCCGTAATGTCCAAGCTGAACACAGCAGGCAGGTCTAAAAGATGTCTGAATTGAAATGAAAGTTACCCCTGATTTTCTGACCAAAAATGCACTCTTGTTTTCCCTTCAGTGTGTCACTGTTCTGAGCATATTCATCATATGAGGGAAAAGCTGGACTTGATATAAATAAGAGTAACCCATTGTCTTGAGCAGTGCTCCTCCAGTGGTTGAGAGATGGTCCAATCAAACTGATGGATGTCAGTGTGAGTGATGGGAGGCGTATGTTTCTGTGTGCTAAAAGCAGCACAACACATTGCAAGGGAAGGGAAACTGGAGCAGTTCCGACAGAGCCACATATGGCTTCACATATATAATGTGCAAATTCATCAGTCAAGAATATTGAAACACTTCATAAGGGTAAAGCATTGCTCCTGCAAGGGCTGCAGTCCCACAGACTTAAGGGGAGCAGAGTGGAATCGGCCCCAAATGCTGCAAATGCTCCCACAGTAGTGTTTTCCTGGGTGGTCATGTAAGCAACTTTCATCTTTGGAGACCAGGACTTTTATCTGGCTTTAACCATATCCAGCTGACAGATTTCAGCCACCTTCCTCTGTCACTTGCCTCTCTTCAGTTGCCCTGGACTGGGAAGCTGTCTGTGCCCATGCAAACCTGGGATGAAAAAGGAGATTGCAAGACAAGTGTCTCACCCTCTCTTTGCTGGAAGATGAAGAGAGGGGGCTTCATCCTCAGGGTGATAAGGGTTGGTGGACTACAGCATCCTGCTGGTCAGGAGAGAGGTCTGTTGGCAGGGTACTCCAGAGCTGATATCAGAGACAGCTGAAAATGAGCACAGGGACTATGAACAGAGTTAGGCCTCTGTGCTTAGGTCAGGGGTGAAGAACCTTGGCAGAGCTATGTGGGGAATCCACCAAGGTATCTGCCCTCAGGATTCCTGTCTCAAATCTGCACTAATATTTGGCTCTTCCAGGGCTGCTACACCCACTCCTGAAAAAGAAAATGGAAAGAAAATATATGCTGGAATTTTTCTCTTTGAAGTGTATACCAGCTCCAGTAAGTTTCATGTTTTCACATCCGAACAGCTCCCGAGCAGCAAGTGAGTGTCTGGGCCCACAGAAACATATATATTTGTCTTTCTGAGACCAGCACATTCCTCCTGCTAGGTAAGATTTATTTCCATGGCTAATTTTGGGCTGCCAAGATGCATGGGGGTCAGGAGTGTAGCTTACTGTGTAGACTGTGCTGAACTGACAGGACAGATACATGGGGCCATTTACTGGCATGTGGAATAAAAAAAAAAGTATTATCTACATTAGAACCAAATATGATAACCCAGAGAGTCCTTCTTACAGCTAGTTCTGCTCCTGCTGGCACTAACTGCATAATGCCAGAGCAGAAAGCCAGGCCTAGCATAGCTGCTGGGAAAAGGGTTTAATTATTTTCATTCTCGGTTTTCATTTCAGCCTTCCTAGTAATTTGTGTTGCCTTTGTTAGCAGAACAAGGGAGACAAAAGATATTTGCCTTGTACATTCCTTTAAGAAGCAGTTCTTTGTGCTGGTGAGAGCACCCTGCCTGGCAAGCTGCTGAGAGTGAAACCACAAATCCACACAGGTTCAGCCAGCAGCACACACCCAGGGAGACTCCCCAGAGCCACTAATCTCCAAGGGCAAGAAAGGATGCAGTGTTCTGGACCAGTCTGCTTGACAGGGCTCCCAACAGGAAGGTCAATGCAAGCCTGGCCTCAGGCATGTATTATTTGTTGTTATAGACTATTCCCTGGCAGGACCTGAGCTGGACCACTCAGCTCTTCCCCCTTGATCACCAAAGATGCTTTTGGTAGAGTTAGCTCATGGTGACAGCCACAGTGGCTGATCTGGAGGCAGGAGAAGAGGGGGAAATAACTTTGTCCTGCTACTGAGCCTTGGTTCTTGATAAAACTGTGTCTGTGTGTTGAAAAAGAAAGAAGATCACTAGCACTAATGGAAGAGTGCATTGTTTGAGACAGTTCCAGACATCCAGGAGACCATCGTGTTTTCCTGCTGGAGTTAAACTGATGGATGCTGTTCCAGACTACACACATGGGTATGCTTTTTATTTTCATTTCCAGCTCAGAAAGCTTGTACCCATCATTTTCTCATTGGGAAATCACTTTGTTTTCTGTACCTGCTTATCATAAAATAAGAGCCTGATTGCCCAGCATAGCTTTCATTCCAAACTGCTCATAAATTTAGGAGTGGCCAATGGCAAAACTCTGTGGTATGTCAGTGTCAACACCCAGAAATCTGTGTGTCCTTTCTGCTTGTCCTCCAGGCTGGCCATAAACACAAAGGCCTTTTTTTCAGACAACCATACTTACAAGGAATTCTTCCTTCAAAGATACTGGAGTACAACAATCACCAGGCCTTTCTCAAAGATACAGCTAAGTCTGGAGGGGGAGGAAAATAGATAAGTCTTTGTCATTAGCTGTCCAAACTGAGGCAGAGGAAGCTGAGCATTCAAGTAAGGGGTCATATAAGAATCCATGTGCATATAGGTGAATTTACCTGCATAAAAAAAAATAAAAAAAATCCCCAAAAGAACCAACAGAAAAAAACCCCAAAAAAAACCAAAACCAAACCAAAACAAAACAAAAAAACAGAGCCCCCTCAGAGCTGTACAGAGAGGGATCTCTTTTATTAGAAAATATGAGCAGTTTAATGCAATGATTACTGCATTAGTCTGGTGCTGGAGGCAAAATATGGCTGTAAGGATTAAAAGTATTGAAAATGGCTGGCTACTGCACAGATACACACAGCTGATGTAGTCAATACATTCATTATTCTGGAAATACAGGCAGATCTTTTGCTTTGCTGCAATTTGCTGATGCTCTGCTTTTCATTCCATTTTAACCTGTTTCCCTTCATGTTAAATATTTTTTGAGCAGAGTTGGCTCTGGTTTTTCTAATGCCCTTAGCAGAGTTTGGAGGTCACTGTAGCAGAGCAACTGGTGAAGACAGCAGAATTCCAGCAGCAATTGAACTGCTTCCATGAATTGCTCTTCATTGTGTTCTCTGGACATCTGTTGTGCTTCCTTAATGGGGACTGTTGGCTTTGCTGTTCAGGA
Source organism: Bombycilla garrulus (assembly GCA_013400315.1). Classification (NCBI taxonomy): domain Eukaryota; kingdom Metazoa; phylum Chordata; class Aves; order Passeriformes; family Bombycillidae; genus Bombycilla; species Bombycilla garrulus. The sequence goes on from VXBU01014877.1 coordinate 744,958, forward strand.
ATCAAGTAAAATATTCTCATGTTCAAAAATACTCTGAAGTGCTGGTTAATTCAGATCTAAATATAGATTCCAACATGAGCAACAAAATAGTTTGTAATGCTTTTCAGCTCTTAATATGAGTGTGTACCTTCACCATTGAAGAGGAAACTTCACTGATCATTGACTGAAATTCCTTTTGCACTTCTTAAACTGTGTGAGCCAGGTCATATGAGATGAGCCAAGACCTTTGCAGGTTCTTGATACAATGGAAACAGGGCAGAAACACAGCGAGGGGATTTTACTCAGTGTCTTCCATACCCACCTGGAGCTAGGGAGGAGGTTGTTTCTGGGGAAAGGACAATACCAAAAGTGCTTTCCAGAAGTTTCAAGCAGCTCTTCGAGGTAGTGAATTGGTCTTTCACAGGAATTTTCTGCTTGAAAATGTTAGATAGTTTTTCCTACACTGTGCTGCAGACTCCTTCACGTTATGTTGTCATACTTGGCAGGAGGGCGAGGGGTAAAGAAGTGTTAAGTTATAATGTAAATTGAGTTTATTGCTGTCTGGCAGAATATTTTGGCAGCCTTTTGTGACAAAGCCTCTGCCACAAACACTTTTTAGCTCTTGGAACCAGGTCAAACCATTAATCTGGGTGACTGCAGGGACATGTACAATGCTACAGCAACTCCTACTGTCAGAAGATGGATGCATCCTCGGCTTCTCACTGCACACACTCGCTTCTCTCAATATTAGTCAACAGGTTTTCCTAGCAAGAAAGATTACTGGGGCAGGAAATGACTGATTCAAAAGGTTCTAAATAAAACAGCTGTTCAAACCATAATGTTTCCAGTTTCTCAGTGGCTCAGGATAGGCACTGCATCTTTCTTGAGGCCATCAAAACTTAGCACAGGTCATTACTAACCTGCCAATCTGCCAGCTTCAAAGCAAGGAAAGGAATCTATCCCAGACTGGCCCTTAGTATTTCACATTCCATATTCCTGTTGCCAGAGGTCAGGTTTTTCATCACAGACCCTCACAGAGCCCTAAATGAGCCCTCATGATGTGGTACCCGCAGGGCACAAGGAGAAGTTGGCCAGTGGGTCTAGCAAGAGGAAGGACTCATCCCATACGTCCTCCTAGAAGGATCGTTCAGTTCACTGTGTCTCTGCAGTAAGATGTGAAATTATCCATTGGGTTACACCAAGTGTTACTGTCAGGATCCATTCTCCATCATTTCAGATGAGGAAGGGAGGGAGAGAATGATTGCAGTCACCTGCACTCCGTGACTTTCTCTGGCCCCATGAGAGCACCAGTTAAAATTAATGCATGTACAAGCCTAACAGAGGATTCCTTTGGCAGAGCTGCAGATGGAAGAGTTAACTACAGGCCTAAAATGGCTTCAATACTCAAATTTACTTTTTTTTAAAGCTTTGAAATGGTATGCCATTGTAGTTTGGTTTTTGTTTTTTTTAATTAACATTGATCATTTGCTGTACCAATTGCGTGGTCTGAAATAAAACATCCTACCAGATCTGTATCATATGCTAGTCCTCCCAGGAAAACAATTTGGCCACAGCAGAGTGAAGCAGTGGATCAGCCAAAGAAACCATTTCTGTTAAAAGAAATTATCATTTGGGGTCTTTTTTTAGAAGAAATGGAACATTGCCTGCCTGTAGAGTCACAATCCATTTCCTTTTCAATAGGAACTAAGTGTGTTTAATTACTGGGCTGTCATATTAACTATCCATTATTTTTATTTAAAAACACGAAATGAACATTAAAATTTAGGAAATTGTCTCAATATTGACATTTTCTCTTGGGATACAGGTAGGATTTGAAGTTTCAGTAACTTTGCAAGGTGGGGGCTCAGCCATACATTCATATGTGATTTTTCCAGTTAATTTCAGTGACCAGAGAAGTTTACAGGAGTTATTTTCACAGTTCTGCATCCAAGGGATACATTGAAAACAGAGACATGACCTGGGCGTAACCTCCCACTGATCTATAAGCTATATTAATATGACTGTGGGTGGTAGGGATTTGTGTGCTTGAATCCAACATATTTTTTTCCTCTAAAGTGTTAATCCTTTGCTTGGAGCCCACATATAAAAGACTTGGCTTTTCAGGACCAGATCATGTATTTCCAGGCTGGTGGGCACCTCACAGATCCACTGGTGGGAATTTGTTACCATCAAACCTGAAATGAGAGCTTAATTCTGGATTTGCCTGAGGGCCAAACCTTTTTCACAGTTACAATTCACGACTAAACACCAGCACTTTGATCTTCCCTGCTTCACGAACTCTACTCTTTTATCCTTAAAAGAGAACCAGCCAGATTTGTAGTGGAGATTACACCTCAGCTCTTTGTGCCTCTGCTTGCAGGAACATCAAACCCCACCTTTTCCAATCTGTTCCCTCTTGCTGGGTGGTGGGTGGGAGGGTGTTCTGGCAGGGCATTCCATCCCAGCCATGTGAGACAGTGCCCTTCAGACAGACTCAGAAACAGAAACGCAAAAAAGGTGGGCAGAGAGAAGACCTCCAGCTTTATTCTCCACTCAAAAATTCCCAGGCTCTGGAAGGCTCTAATGCCATTTCTCATACGTTGATGTAATTACACCTGCACCCAGCTGGGGAAGCCCAGAAACAATTTTCAGACCAATACAGTGATTTTCAGCCCCGAGGGACACATAAGGTCAAGTGAAACACTTAGGTGGGGAGAAATCAATTAATAAATAAAAATAATTCCTTCTTTCTCAAAACACTGCCTAAAAAAAGAAAACTTCGGGGTTTATATGTTTTATATTTTTTACCAGTTTTAAAGTATTAAATAAAGATGGAAAACCAAAGTGAAATATCATTTTGCCTGTCAACTTTTCTATTCAGCAAAGCTGCTATGAGAAGGAGGAGGATTGGGCTGTATCTCCCACACCTACTCTATACATATTTTCTAGTATTGCCAGTGAGCTGAAATATTGTATTTCAGTCATCCTTATAAAGCACCTGAGTGATCTGTGCCCTGAGCTTTGGCATGGGACGTAAGAAGATGGGTCTAAGGGGTTACCTGTGGTCTCTTTTCTAGGTCACTCATCTGGGGCATGAGTCACAGAGGAGTTTGACTTCTGTCAAACACACATTTGAATTGAAAGAGAGAGATCACAGGAGGAACACAGAAAAGAGCTGGACTCGGTGCTGTGGGGCATTTGCAAGATGAATGGTGCCAGACCTAGAGGCCACAAAATCAGGACATGTGCTTGGCAGAAGGGCTGCAACACAGAAAGCAAATGGCACCGGCCCAGCTGGAAATATCTGGGGCCATGAGGAGTCTCAGGCTGCTCTGTGAATCCTCCAGCACGCTCTGCCTCCAGGGGCTGCGAGCTGGGGTCTTCAAGAGAATCAAAGAGAATTAGGGGTCAAAATCAGTGGAAATTCATTGGGAAACAGGGTAAGTTAGGGCTGCTTGCAGGCTCCATGAGCTCTAGATATAATAGAAGTGCTGCCCTGGCAGAGCCGTGTTTGAGGGGGCTCTCCTCGGTCAGGAGCCACGAGCAGCTGCTTTTGGACGCCGCGCTCAGGGCCAGCCCTGCTCCGAGTGGGGCGCTCAAAGCAGGTCACAGCTAGCTGTGATGCAAACCCTTACTTCTCAGGTGCATCAAGGCATTCTTTCACGTGCTGCTGAGGCAGGAGCAGCAATTCCTGAGCCCACCGAGCCTTCGTGATCCACGTCCCGCTGTGTCTGCTCTGGGGACGCTGGAGTGCTGGAGGCTGACCCCTCCTTGCACCCCGCAGGGTCTGGCAGCAGTGGGAGGACAGCTGCAGGTGCCACATGTCACGGCACACAGAGCTTGTGTGATGGTCCGTGACAGCAGATATCTCAGGTCTTAGGATGCCTTTCCATGCTTCTTATCACTGCCGGGTGCTGCTGTGATGTCCTGTGGCTCACAGAGCTACCCTGTGCTGTTTTATGTTCCGTGTCCTGGCAGCACTTTTATCTCTCTGCCCTCATCAGGTGCTTCCTGGCTCAAGCACATGTGTTTTTCCGTGGGAAAATGCACTTTTTCTTAGTGACAAAGGCAAAGCTTGAGATAAACCATCTCAGTACAGCAAGATTAACAGAGTTTGAGAGAAAATAAATGTGTGGTCATCACCTAGTGTCAGAAGCATCGAACAGATAGGAAGCTGAATGCCCCATTCACCATTTTTCTAGACAAGAGGCAAAACAGCCAGAAGAAACTGCAACTGTGTGTCACTGGAATAACAAAGTGCTTCACCTCATCCCTTCACACCTGCAGGGAATGGGTGTTAAGACTGGGAGCTTTCCCTTCATCCCTAGGTTAAAATCACACCTTGTGGGTGGGATATCATTTTGAGTATCACCAGGGCTACAGCTCTTCATTACTACAAATTTTCTACCCCAAACATATAGAGATCTGGCTGTCATCTACATTGCTTTCCTCCACAGTTATAGCCAAGGGCTGAAACAAGCAGACCATGAATGATACATGGCATCGCAAAAGCTCACCAGGAGAGAAGGCAAATTTACCTGTTCTCCGCATGATGAAAGAATAGAGCCAGCATGACCATTTTCTACTGAAACTGGGTTTTGGAAACAAACAGTTAGCACCTAAATAAGTCTATTCACAGGAAAAACCTGTGTCTCATGGAAAATGTCAGTTTTTCAGATAGAGAAATGCATTAAAATGTCATATGTCAAAATATAGCAAAGATATTTTGTCTGAACTAATGCTGAGGTGGGTTGTTTGCAAAAATTCAAACAGGGAGAAGTTCAACGTCTCTGACTGAATAATTACTACTGCCTTTATCCACAGTGCAGTGTAACCATGTAGTTTCTACAGACGGGAAAAAAAATGAGATATCTGAGTGATGAAATTAAGGGAGAAACAGGGCATTGAGTGTTCTGGATAAAACCGTTATCATTCCATCATCTCTCTAAGAGCCTTCAGCCCCAGTGAGGTCAGCTGACATTTCTTCCTCACTCTGCAATCAGCACTGGAGGCATCAGGATTATCTCACAGAAGAAACACTTTCATTGGGCACGCTGCTCAGCGTAAATCTAGCAAGCGTTGCCCTTTTTTTATTCCCAGGTATTGTCATGCACCGATCATTCTCCAGCTGCTGGTGCTGTGTGTTGGAGTGAGGGCAGACAGAGCTGGAAGTGGGTGCTCCTGCCTAATGCTGCACCTGAGGCTGCTGCTCTCTCCCGACCCTGTCAGTGCTGCAGGGCAGGGCTGTGCTCCCACCACCCCAACCTCAGCCCTCCCCCGGATGGGGACACACCCCAGGGCTGCTCTGGGTCTCCCCAGGAAACCTGCCAAAGTGCGCAGGATGAATGCAATCTGGAAAAATCTGTTTACTGTGATGCGCTCACACAGCTGGAATGATTTAACTGCTATTTCAAGCAGACCTTCCTGTAAAAGTAAAGGGGCATCTTGAAATGCATTTCAAACACAGAAATTAGGGGCTCTGCTCTAGCTCATTTTCACCTGCGATGTGTCATCTCTTAAGTGGCCCCAATTTACCAGACACAAGCAGGGACTGGGTTTGTGAACGTCACTCCTGCAGTTGCATATTCCAGTTATCCACACCAGGGCCAGCAGTCTGCTTTAAATACACTGGGGTGTAACCCTGACCCCGACTAACAACAATAACAAAAGCTGTCCTGGAAACCATTGCAGTGATTGCTGTGCACAGCACTCTCAGTTTGAGGCAGGGTGAGCTGTGACACAGTAGGTTCATCGCAGCTATAAGAAATCCTCCCCAAAACAGTGAGTTCTTTGCATCCTTTATACACACAGGAAATCAACTAATGCTGCAGTCCCAGTAGTTTATCTGGGGTTCTCTTCTATCTCTGCTACAGAACACCTGACAAGAGCTTCCCGAGTGGCTGCCTACCCTGAAAAGAGAGGAGACCTCAACAAGAACATACTGAGTGCTCCGCAGATGGGTACTTGGATGCAGCCCTGAAGATTAGAGCAATAACATCATCCATAGTCAACTACCACTTCTCTTCTACAGGCAATAAATATTGGATTATTTATTTTGCATCATGACTGCCTTCTCCTCTCCTTTCTATTTTTCCCTCTGTATCATAAGGAAAGAGCATATGATGAGTGTTGTATATTATAACTGAATATTAATCTCTTCTATTCAGTCAGTGCATGCATTCATTTATATGGATGATTTGCTAGATTTGTTTGAATACACACACGCATATTTAAAAGCGAGGTTTATTATGAAAAATGCCCTCCAATTAACTCTTCTAAAAGATGCCAATATTATTGGCAAGAATTGCATTTTATTTTCTTTGTAAATGTGCTCCTTCCTTAAACATTCATTTCTTTGGAAATCCAGTACTTTTCCAAATGCAAAGGCAGCAGTGATGAGCAACTGTCATTCCCACATTAAAAAGCAAAACCAAGCCTTGATCTTTCTACAGCAGATTAGGGAAAGAGATAAAAATGAGATGAAAGCCTCAAATGTCTGTTCCACTAGGTTTGAGGCATTCTTTTTGTTTTAGTTCCGCACTCTGCCTCTTTAATTCCCCCTGGCTCAAATGCCAATTTTCTGCTATGTTGGCATGACTGCCGAAGAATTGCTTCTGTTAATAAACTGCACAAAATAGCTGAGCAATTAGGCAATTAAACTGTTTTAAATTTAATTTAAAACCCTGGCATTTTGCTTGGAGTATTTTTTTTTCTTTAATCCCATTTTTTTTGTGTGTGGAAGGAGGTAAAGGGTGAGTTGGAAGGGTGGGAAGGCAGCACAATGATGAGGGAAGGGTCTGGTGTGATCCGAGTTGACTCAGGCAGGTAAATATAAGGGCTGAGCGTTTGGGAAGCACATTCCAGCCCTTGTCCCTTATTAGAACAAGTAATTTTTTCCCTAACATTTAACATACAAACAAGCTTAATCTGATTTCCATACTATCCCAGATGGGTATCAGGGCTTGTAAGCAAATGATTTCAGGAGCTGCCTACCTGCTCTTGGCTGCTAATTCAAAATAAAAAGGAGCACTGGAAAAAACACAGGAATTACTGTGCCTGGGGGTGAGCAACCTGTTTTGCTCATCACTGCATGTTCCCACTGCATTCAAGGGCACTTCTCCAAGTTACCTGAACTGGAGGAAAGTTCGTCCTTTGGGCTTATTTGACCTGTACTTACAGAGAGGGTTTTTTTTTTTTTTAGTACAGATCACATTTGCATTTTGCTAATGGCTCTCTTGCTGATTTTCCATTGGTGGTGGCACTGGGATTCACCTTTCCTGGAAATGGGGCCCAAGGAAATGGTGAGAGGGCTTATTCCATCATGCTACAGCTGCATGCCCAAGCCCATCGTCCCCTGCCTTACTCCACTGCCAGCCAAAGGCCCTGCTGTGCCCCTCACACATGTGGGCCAAGCTCTGGTAGCCCACCTCCACTGTGGGCTACCTCTACACCCCTTCCCAACCCATCCTCCCCAGGCCACCATCTAAAACCTGTGCAGGATTCTCTGTTCCAATCCATGCTTCCAATCCATCCCATTCATACACCTAAGCAAATTCTCTCAATAATCACAAATTGTCAGCTGCCCAGTCCCATCCCTGTCTGCTGCTCTTCCACCCTCACTGCTTCACACCCTGCACCTCGGCTGACCCACAACCTTAGCACTGCCAGGTTTTTCAGAGCATCCTGTCCTCTTTACTTCTCAATGCGTTAAATCTCTTTTCTTACCATGATGGCTGGAAGAAACAAAACCTTCTCCCTAGTGTCCTGCTAAAATTTCTGCTAATAGAAACACATCATGTTTTTCAAGCCTTTTTTCACTACCTATATTTGGATGAATGATGCCACAGCTAAGCAAAACACCCCGTTGTATACCCTGCAGTGCTGACTGTCTTCTCAAGAAAAGCTTGTATCTCCATGGTCACATCATGGCTATTTTTAGTGAACCAGTCAGTTCTGTTATTCTCCTAGTCTTTGAAATTAAAAATAATGGAAAAAGAATTGAAAGGATTCTTCTAAATGTTACAGTAGTCACACGTTGTTTGCAAAATTCTAGGTGAAAGTCCACCCTCCCCCCCTCCGAGCTAATGGGGATGTGAACATTAACAACATTCACATCATTGCTGCAGTCAGACTCACATTATCATTTCCACTTAATGCACCGCTGGGACCAATCCTGCGGTAGCTGGGGAAATATATTATAAGTTAATTCCTTATTTCTGATATGATTCTATGCTTAACCGAGATCTCCTGTTCTGCACAATGAACCCAGAGTCAGTCCCAGGAAGTTCCTTTCTCTGAGCATGAACATCTCCAGCCTGGGGGCTGCGGAGGAGCTGCTGGCAGTGCAGGCTGTGCCAGGGTGTTAACAGACACTCAGGGGATGCAAGTGCTGCATCAGCTGGGCATGTGAGATGTGCCAGGGAAACAGGCTGCCCAGGGCAGTGCTTTAGAGTGAGGCATTGAGGCAGCAGTGAGACATTCATTTTCTGTATTTTGGACTTCTCAGAGCACCATTGCAGAACCAATTTTGTCTCTGTGTGTTAGCATAGATTGAAATATTTCTGTCCTCTCCTCCCTCCTGACATTAACTTTCCACCACAAGCCCTTTGGCTGTCCAGTCCATTTTGACAGCAGGGCAGGATCTCTCTGTTTATACAGTTCCCAGCATGAAGGGAAACTGATTTTTGCTGGACCTTTGGCTGCTAGTGTAATGCATATAATAATAATATTGCATCCTTGAACTCTCTATCGTTCCAATGGATCTGACAACCTTATTAGAAAAAAAGAGGTATGTATTACACAGATGAGAACAAGCTCTAACATTAAGTGGACAGCACATAATTCCAGATCATCTTCTGGGTGTCACAAAACCCCAAATTGTCACAGGGATGATATAGGGAAAGATAATTAAGATAATGGGTTGGTCTTTATGTTTGTACATTGCTTAGCAGCCATCAACAGAATTACAGCTCCAGGCAGACCTCAGAACACTTCAAGCCTCCTTGGTAGCAACTCACAGTTTGAACTTCAGAATAGGAAAGTCCAGGCTTTGCCTTTGTACATTTACAAGATTTTTAGGCACCACAACGCTTAGAAGAGAAGCATCAACTTCCCTCATCCTACAGGCAGCAAACTCGAATCTCAAGCCAACTGCACTGACAGAGTCATGCTCTGGTGGTGAGCCACAGGTGGGAGGTGACAGCAGCCCCCCATGGGGTACCAGCCCCATGTGGGTTGTGCTGAACACACAGCTACACCCCTGGGCATGCTGATGATGCCACTTCAGAGACTGCTGCTGCTTTATTTCTGTCAGGCCCAGGATTATCCAGCAAGGCCTTCCTTTTGGTCAGGGGGCTCAGTTCAGATGTGCTTCAAGAGACAAACCTTGGTCATGAACCACTCCTTGGACACTTCTGCTTCATTTTGCAAGACAGGGATTAAAGGACGTCCCAGGAACTCGCTTGTTTATTGTAGTTCCTACCAATGCCAGTAGAGGTTGTATTGAAATGTGAGATGAACACGTATGCAAATAGTACATTGACTCTGATTCAGTCATGATGACTTTTCCAATAAATACACAATCACTCTATAATACATTACATTTGTATATTTTAAACTACCTAATTGATAGGAGCATGAAAGCATTAAATTACCATATAGCAAGACTACTATACCACACTAGACATCTATTAGCATACTACATGTCAATCAGTGTTTTACCAATTAATGGCTATCTAATTATCTTGCTATAATGAGCTTGTTAAATGCCAATTAAATGGCAAGATGTTTGAATGCATTAATAAGAATGTAATTACACAGTTATTGGTGACATAATTTTCACATCATTAACTAGTAACTTATCCTTATTAAGTTTAATAAGTATATTCTTTTAACTTCCCATTGATCCCAAATTAGGATACAATCGCCAGTGGTTAAGACTGAGTGAGATGGCTATAACTATCAGGATCATTATTGGAAAAGTTTAATGTCTCCGGTGTTATAAATAAGCAATAACTGAAGAATGCACTGGAGGAAAAGCTAATTGATAGTGTAACTACACTGTGCACATAGATTCTAAGCTGCTATAGAGAGTCTTCCTCCAGACAAGAAATGTACTTCTCGAAAGAGACCAGCTTTAGGACTTGGAAGTTGTAGTTGGTTTGCTTAGCAGAAGGTGAAATCTGTCTTATAAAACTTTTCTGCCAGAGTGCTCTAAATGAAAAGGAACTGATGAGAAAGGCTGAGTCCTTATCTGGTGTGTCCTCCCCGGCTGAGGACACCTTGGGACATTCCAGGAGCTGATGGTCTGGGGTGATCTCACCTTGCTTGCTCAGTATCACTCCTGGGGAAATAATTTCTGCTGTTTTTTTGTTTAGCTGAGATGGATGAAGTGCAATGATGACAAGTGCACAATGTGCTCCTGCCTGGAGAAGGACAGTAGAACCTGGTGGGACCAGCACTCTGCTGGGACTGTGGAGACTTAGAGATCATTCTCAGTTACACTTCATACTTACCCTGAAGTTTGGACAGGTAACTTCATCCATCTTATCTTTCCATTTACTGGGACATGAGAGTCAAATGATCAGTAATGATGCTGAGGTATCCAAAACCTCCAAGTCAGGGGCTGCAGAAACACTGATGTCAACAGCAGCTCCCCACAGAGCAGGTACCTGAGCAAGTCAAAGCAGTCTGCAGGAAGCTGAACTCAGGCTTCAGCTGTTAGGATGTCATAGTTTGTATAAAAGAAAATAGCCAATCTTCCATCCCAAATCTTTTATTTATGAAAGGGAAATAAATCATCCTGTGCATTTCCACACCAGGAAAAGCTATTTAACCAAGCGAGCATGCGTGAGCTGTGGCAAATGCACAAACAGTTCTGCATTAATCTTTTCCTGCACACTCTCATCCCATTTTTGCAAAATATTGGCTTCATACTATGTTTACTGTCTTTAAAATGAAGAAAGTGATTGAGAGCCACTTGCTGAATTAGACGCTGCACTGAGATATGTGTGCGACAACATCAGCCCTTGGTCTCAGTGCCCTAATTACCCACTCCCCCTTGATGAGTGTCATGATCCCAGTGTAGCCCAGTGTGTATCCTGCATCCCCAGCTAGAGGTGCACTGCACATCTCCAGTGGAGCCTGGCCAGTGTTTCCAGACATCAGGAGGCAAGAGGATGCTCAGTGGTCCATCACAGCTCAGCAGAGAACTGCAGCCTGCATGTTAAAGGGTTTTTCTGAACTGTGGCCACTGGAAGTAGCTCATCTTTCCCAAGGATGTAACCTAGCCTCTTCTAACATTTTTCTTTTTCTTTTTCTTTTTCTTTTTCTTTTTCTTTTTCTTTTTCTTTTTCTTTTTCTTTTTCTTTTTCTTTTTCTTTTTCTTTTTCTTTTTCTTTTTCTTTTTCTTTTTCTTTTTCTTTTTCATCTATCTTTCTGACTCCTTCAGGATTTTATTAAGAGAAGTGGGGAGGTCTGTTGAATTCCTCTGTCTCTCGAGATGTATTTAACAGGAATGTGTTGTTCCTGTCTTGGACACATAAGATGGGCAAATGCATACACAGACATCACAGTAACATCATCTTCTATTGATCTCTGCTGATACAGGTGCATTGTGGATGTGTTTTGCTGCTTTAAAGAATTGTTTTCAGTGGATACTTGTCAGGTTCTTTCCATTCCTCAATCTCATCTTCTTATAAGAGGGACAGTTTTGTGTGAAAACACAGAAGTGTTCTCCTTTTTCTCAACCAAACAAAAATAAAGAAAGGGGAAAGGGGAGTGGGGAGAGAAACCCTTCCACCTCTTCACAGCATTTTTGTTTTTCTCCCCAAAAGCAACGTGAAATCACAGTGAGCAGGTATGGTAATAATCAGCATTGAGTGCAGTAATGATGTGTCTCCTGCACTGAGGCTCCTGACAGGTAAATCATGACCTGCTCCCTACAGGTATCAAAGTCGCTAATTACCCATCACGCGCTCCAGATCGGCACTCATTAGAGGAACCGACACTGCCTTACTCAGTCACGGGGAGTCTCTTTCAAGTCCGGGCACTTTTCCCTTTGGTAGAAAGAGACTGCGTCAGCACAGGCAGCACGTTTGCCTTCTGACACTTGCTGGCTGCTGTGCTGCACACGAGACTCGAAGCCGAGGATGCAGCAGGTTCAGCTGAAGGCTCAACTCACCGCTGCCTGGAAAATGTTTAGTAACAGATCATGGAGGAGCACATTTCTAAGATCTGCTGCTGCTGCTGCCACCCACCTGGCCTAAATCTCTTTTCTGCAATGTCCGCATGTGCCTCTCAGATGAACAGATGAGCTAAAGACAATGGGTTGTTCCTGCTTTTTTTCCAGAGCTAGGCTAATCAAGGTAGTTCTGTTATAATTGTATTCATAGACTAATGAGGTGACAGGTAGTGTACACCTTACTAAATCCAAATCTAAATGTCCTTGGTGTCTGCACAGAGCAGATTTGCCTGGAGCCCTGTTTTCAGACTCATCTGTAACAGGATTTATACTTCTACCTCATAACTACTTCCCTGTTGAAGCCTTTCTCTCTCTTCCATTTTTTCTTCCCCTAGGCCGCTATTTGCTTTTGCTCCATGTCTTTGAAACTGAAAATGGTACTTAACAATTAAGAATTATTATTTTTGTTGGCATATTATCTCTACAGTGGCACTCACCAGAAGGAAATAATAAGGAGTCAGCACTAGTAATGTCACACAATTTATAGGTTACCTAGTTTAGAGAGACACTGGAGCCTTTCTGTGCGCTGAAACATCCAGCACCGCTCACTGTTATGGCCACAGCACCTTGCTTGGGTGAACCATTAGTGTATTGTAGCATAGAAATCCCTATAGTGGCTATAAAACATATTTATATATCTATAAAACCAGGATGCTCTGGTCTACTGAAAACACTTAGATGCTCGGATAAAGAACATCATGTGGAAGCTAGATGTACAGGGGAAAGAAAGAAGCCACACTCAGGGTTTGAGATCAACGTTTATTTTCAGACATCTGCAAGGAAAGCCCATCAGTTCAATGATTATCTGAACATATGTGGAACATTTTTAAAATCTGGGAGAATTCCATTATGTGTAAGCGGCTTAAAAAGGTTATTTTTGTTTAATTCAAACTCTGCAGTGGGTGAGACTCAACTTCAGTTTAAACAATCATTTCAGTACCTTATGTTTCTCATCATCTTCTGTACCTACAAGATTTGCAGTTTGGGATTCAGATAAATAAATACAAGATTACACACACACTTGCTCATCATTTTCTCCATGACATTCCGTTTTCTGTGAATAAAGAAAATGGCTTTCAGGGTGCTTTTTTCCTTCTCCTTCTAAGTGAATGATTTCCAAAGGACCTGTCTGTCCAGAAGAGATTAACGCTCTTGGCTTAGAATGAGGCCAAAGCACAATTTTAGTGTCAGAAAATCAGTTCTGAATCCACAAAAGTTTCAATTCAGAAGCCTATTTAAGAATATACTTATAAATTGTCCTCTTTAACCTGCTCCATCTGAGGAAAGAATTAAAATATTTATTCACTGACCCAAGAAAATGCTTCAAACAAACTGCCCTGTTGATAAAATCAGTAAGATAATGTGGACTATGATTTTGCCCCATAAGAAAATCCACATTTGACAGCTTTTGAATTAGCTGTGCCTCAGTCTGGGTCCTCAGTGAAAAGACTGCCTGATGCTTCTGAATGCAAACTTTGAGCATCCAAAGCAAACACTGCAGCGACATCTTCTCTGGAAACACCTTTCCACCACAAAAGGGCTCCCAACCACATAACACTAAACCAATAGTAATCTAAGAGGTGAACAAAGAAAAAAAACTTTTATGACCAATACTCTTTTAAAAGTACTGGAAATAGAGCATTAAAAGACATGAAAAAAACCCAGTCTTCCCCTCAGGAGAGCCTTCATGGGGGAACCTACCTCAGGGAATATCTTTCACCATCCTACTTTCATATTAATATCCTTAAGATTTCTTAAGTCTATGTAAGAAGAAAGGGACATTTTCTGTAGATATCTTTCAAACAGCAGCTCTGGTGTCAGTCCTATGAACTCCCCCTTTCCACAAGGCAAAGCAGGCGCCTGGTGATTAAAATTCAGCCCAAGCCACTCAGATTCAGATTTTCTGCAATGTCATGGCAAAAGTTTCCAGCCACTGTGCACCTTTCCTCTCCCTATGGTGCATCTTTCCATATGGGGGTGGCAAATGGCTGAGGTCTGTGAAACAACATAAAACTGTTCTCTCAGGCACAGTCTTTGTTCCCCAAATTAGAGGGAAGTGCAAAACTTCAACTGTGCTTCCCTCTGCGTCCCTCCTTGTGGATTGGTAAACTGGGGTAAATTGTGAATGTACTTGAATTCTGCTTATCACAAGTCTGGTAGCTCGTTACACCCTCTGCTTTTTCCCCTCAGATGCTATAGAAATACAACAGTGTAACTAACACTTCTCCTCATTTAGAACTGCAGGTGGTGGGAGTACGTGTGATTTTATTGTCTTGGTAATTACAGATCTGTTCCTATTCCCACTGTCTCAGTGGGATGCTCGTATAGTACACGTATTTAAGTCCTTTCAGGTGTTCTCAAGATGGATTAGCATGGAATATTGCATCAGTGCAGAATGGTGCCTGCTCTGGTGTGCCTGTGACCACTCTGTTGAGGAGTGGGCCATAGGCTGGTGTGGCTGCTTGTATTGACATGAGGGTAGTGTAAAGCCTGCCTCAGATAAAAGTCATCCCAGGAGGGAGAGGAGAGCTGGGATTTGGGTGGCCCTCCTGGCAGAGTGGGTCTCCACATCGCATATGAACACAGTGCCTCTGCAGAGCATGCAAAGTGCAGTGAGCCCCAGCTACTGCTGACACCCCACTCTGCACACACACATTGGCCCTTCCCTTCCCTTCCCTTCCCTTCCCTTCCCTTCCCTTCCCATGTGAGATGTGATGGGTCACAGGGCAGTTGCAGTAGGATTGGCACAGCCTCTGATTTGATGCACATGACAGGTCCATTTAAAAATGTAGCTATTATTATCCTTTGATTTCGGCTTCTGATTCCTCCAGAGGTTTGTGGTTGATAAGCCAGGCTCCCTTCAGGTTTTGCCACCTTCCATCAGTGAACATTATGCTTATCAAAGACAGAAATCCACATGTGATAGGAAGGCACATTGCATATACATCCAGTAGTGTGCCTGTATGTTAACTGTGTTTTAATACACCACATTCATGGTATACTTTGAAAAACACAGTAGCTGGAGCCAACGCTGCTGACAGAGCAGATCCTTTCTGAACTTCTCTTTGAATTCCCTTTTTCTCTTTGAATTGGGATATTTGCATGAAGACTGGAAGCCTCATCTTTCTTCTATTAAAGCACTGGTGATCTTTGCCTTTTCTCCATTGAAATAGGCTTGTGAGTTCAAGGGCTGAATTCAGCAGAGTTCATAAGCATAGGTTTAAACCGATCGGATTAAACCTTGGCTAAGGCAGAGAAGCTTGGAGCACATGTTTATCTGCAAGCACAGGCTCAGATGTTGTGCTGAGCAAGAACTGCAGGACATTTGAAGCAACTCAAGGCCTTTCTTCCCTGGAGTCCTTCTCCTCTGCTGCTGCCTCTCGGTTAAATGAAACCAAAGTTTCCCATGCAGCGCAAAAAGGAATGTCAGGATGCAGACGTGCAGATGCCCAGGTGCCTCCAAGGAACTCCTGGAAGTGCACAAAGCTGTTCTGAGCCATCTGGAAATGATGAGAACTTTGTTTTCCATTCTTGTATGGAAAGAAAGAGAAAACCCAGAGCTGTATAGACCAAATTAGGATCCCCAAAATTATGTTTTCAACAAGTTGCTTACAGAAAAGGCCGGACATGTGGAGTGTCAAGGGACTGCAATATTTTTACCAGTACATTAAATGTGATAGATGGTCAGAAGTCAGAATACAAAGCAGAGATATTTCTGTTCTTTGAGAGCACTTGAAATTTGAACCCTTCCACATGCTTTGGACAATGCTGGTCCCATTTAAACTTCAGGAGCCAAGTAAGAAAGAAATAACGGCTATGTTTTTTACCTGCTGTTCCCTAAATGCCTAAAGAGCAGTCAAAGCCAGAGGTAACTCATTGAAAACTGCCACATTAGCAATGGTGGAAGTTTGACTCTAGTAATAGCTTACATTTCTCTCTCTATAAATCCAATTGTCTCAACCATCTTTGGCATCCATCTGTTTTAGCTCAGTTGTACTTCAATGGAGATCTCAAAAGTCTTCTGCTCCCAAAGACTCTTCAAATCCAGTGACAATTGTCCTACCTGTTTCCATCCAAAAGATAACTGGCTAGGAAGATGCCTGGATGGCAATCCCACCACAACAGGTCCCCAAGAGACCAGGGCCAGGAGACTCAGCCCTGCTTTTGCTGCTGGAATTCTTGGCCCCTGGCAGGGTACGTACGATGCTGCTGAGAGCTGCAGCCTGAGAGAGCACCACTCTCTGCAGAGCTCCCCAGTCCCTCCTCATGTTTAAAGCAGCTGAATACCTCAAGAGGAGCTTTGGCCCTCCACCTCTCCTCTGTTTGCAGTGCAGGAGCCAAATGAAAAGACACAGTTTTCCTCGGATAAATATAGGAAATGTTGTATATAATTAAAATTGCACCCCACAGTCCTCTCTCCATCAATAACAAGGTCTAGCAACCCTCATAGTCCCCTCCTGAGTTTTCATTTTTCTCTATCTTTTCAGTATTTTTGCTATATATTTGCTTATAAATATTACCATTTAAGAAGAGAACAATTGAGGGATATTCACCTGAGGTATGAAATTATATATTTTTTATTATGAGTACTGGAGAAGGATGCACAAGGCATCAGCAGAATGTGGCAGCATGGGTTATAGATTGCTGCTCAGTAGTTGGTGGGTTGGCTATTTCTTTTAATTGCTGATACTGTATTTTCAGACAGCACTGATCTTATGACAAATCTTTCTGCTTACTTTTATGCAATTAAGCAATTTAGCCGATAGTTGAATAAGTTTCTTCACAAATTAAATACTCCATTGTACAAATACACATATGCCTGTACATATATTGATATGCACACATGTGTGTGCACATGCACAGAGACATGAAACTCTATTTCACAGCAGTTCTGACAGGGACATTTCCTCTCCCATAATTCTAAATTTTTTCTTGTGCTATCTGAAGAACTCAGAATTTTGCTTTCCCAGACAATTCTTGTCCTTAATGAGGTATTTCACAGTATTTCCTTATAGTTCAAAAGCCCAAATATCCAGTGAAAAGCCATTTCAATGACGACTGTGTGTGTTTGTGTCACTTTCAACCTCAATGTGCATGTCCCATTTTCAGCTCCTGAACTCTGAATAAACTGGGCTCCAAGAGTTATGGCTTTAAGGAATATAGGTAATTGTACCATTACCCTTTTATTTTTAATTTTTTTTTTCCTTCAGCCTACTCTGTTAGTTTATCATACATGTGGTCTAATTAAAGTTTCCTGCAGGACATTTCATCCAGAATAAATAATGACATTGCTCAGAAGGGCTTTAGTTACATTTTTTTTTCCTTCCAACTGTGCTGAAAGGGAGGTTGCTGTCTAAAAAATCTGTGCCTGGGTGGAAGAGACAGTTTTATAATTGCATTTCCAGTCTTCTTTGTATTCTTTTGTGTTATATGCTTGTACAAGAAGAAACTGGACAGGCCTGTTGGATAGCAGCCAGGCAGAATTGTCAGAGAAAGGGAGACCAGATTGAAAATGAAATAGAAAGGGGGAAGAGAAATAAAAAATATCAGGATGATCTCTCAGAGCAGTGACTTAAGAAAGTGAAACTGGAGGAGAAAATAGCAATTTTGTTTTGTGTCAGCTTCTGAGGTTTTAAAATTGTCTTTTGCTTTCTGTTTGGTGTTTTTTTCCTCCAGTTGTGACAGAGAAAAGTCAAAGTATGGGGACGTGTTTCAGAAATGGAACTGTGGCAAAACATTTGTTTTCTGACTAAGAGTTGAGCACTGAGAAATCTGAGTGCATGCTGAAGGAAGAGAAGACTATGTCTTGAAGGTTGAGGCTCTGGCAGTCTCAAGGCCATATTTCTACTCTGGATGAGCTTAGCTTTCCTTGGTTTGGCATCCTATAAAATAATTAATTAATTAATTAATCAATCAGTAAATACATATTCTCTGTCGCTGTGAAGCAAGCAGAAACAGGATCAGCGTACCCAAACCTACAGACTGTGCCTTGACCTTCATGTGTCTGAGTGTGAAGGGCTCTTCTGATTTTCCTTCCACTTCTCATCTTTCCCAAGTCCCTGCAGGTTTCAATTTCTCAGGCTGATGTACTAGAGAGCTGGTAGCAAACAGGTTAGCTCTGCTTTGAGTAAAGGTGGTAAAGTTGACCTCCAGAAATCCCATCTAACCTGACTTTTTTCTGTGATTCTGCTGAAGTCACTCATGAAAGCATCCATCTACAAGCACCAGCAGCTGTACTCTTTGTTCCAAAAAGCCCACAAGTCATGGTCAGACAGACTCTGTGACTGGTAAACAAAGAAAAAAAAGAATAAAAGGGAGGCAAGAAAACTCTTTGAGCCTTGGGATGTGATTATTTGTGCAGGGGAAGATTGAGAGCAACTGAAATGAAAGGAGAAAAGTAAACGCGGGCCTGTGAGAAGCTGAATGGTGAGCACGTCGCTTCCACACTTTCCTTGGAGGAGCAGCGTGTGGATGTACTTTATTCATAATGACAATATGATGTGATTCATAGCAATTGCTTCTTCACAGTAAATTATTCTAAGATGCGTTGTTGTGCCACGTTGCAATGGCACAAATGAATGATGTTAAAATACCGAGCAGACAAAATGATAACACCTGTTACAGAGCCGCTTATAAACCGGAGTGCATGGAGGCATTTGTACCTGTCTCTATCACACATTGTGAGCTACATATCTTAGGATGGTTTATGAAGGAGAAGGCAATTTCTGCTATTCTGTATTAAAACATTTCTCAGAATTCCCCTAATTTAAAGACACCCTCTCTCTGTTTACTTGACATCAGCTCCTAGTCTCTGCCAGGCAGTGCAGGAGAGAGTTCACAGCTGGCTTAGCACTCAGATTTCCTACCCAGATCAGGTCTGGGAGGAACAGAGTAACAATATCTCCACATGTACACTCAATCCTGCCTCGTGGTAGCACACAATTACCGAGACTGAAGAGAAGCTGTGCCTCCTCCCAGTGCACCGTGGGGCAACTGAGGCTATGAACTGGCACAAGCAGTCAGGGCAGTGCCTCGTGAGAATGACGATGTCCTGAATTTCCACGGATTTGTGCAGGTGCTCAGCACCGTGTGGGAGTCAGGCTGGACAATGCCTTTGTGCATCTGCCTCTAAAAGCTTAATGCAATGGCTCGTTGAGCCAGTGGAGGAGTGGGGATGGCTTCTGCCGTCCCTGGGTAGGGCACTGTACCTTCTGTTAGCTGTCACCAACAGAGTATCAAAACACTGATGTAATTCAGAGCAGAGCAGCCAGACTCAGCCTATGATGGCACATGGCTTTCCTTGAGGGATTGGCACCAGCTCCCAGGCCCCTGACATCTATGGAGAGCTGTGGGGAGATTCTCTCTGAACACCAAATTCACAGAGGTGGGCAGGGCACAGAGCTGTCACCGGAGAGGAAATGCAGGATGATCCTCTTATACTCTACTGAGAACATCTACCTCCAACAACAAAGCCAAGATCACAGTCAGATTATTTTTTTTTTTTTCAGGGATAGGGGAGAGGGAGAACAGCTTTCTTCTGATTTCTAAGGAAACTGGTTTTATTGCTGGCCAGACATCTCCTGTGGAAATGGAGCCCTAGCCCAACCAGCTCTGCTGGGGTTTTTGTTCCAGTTTCTAGCCTTGCAAGTGAGACACTAAGCTTAATTTCTCCTTTTAATTTTATTATCATCCTTTTTCCTTAATGCAGTGTGTTGTCTTCATTAAGATACTACCTACAGGATTCTCTCCTAGTGTTTACAAGAGCCTCTTCCTTCCAGAGGTAGCTGGAGAAATTGCTCCTCTAAGCTCCAGACACTTAATGAACAATGAGATGAACTCTCCAGTTCGCTTGCATTCTCACTCATTTATCCCCTTTCACGCTGTCTGGTGCAGTGAGAAACTGTGTACCAAGGTCTTGACCAAACACTTTGAGCTGCAATCATCTTGGGATACCCAAGCGAGCTAATTACCAGCTTTGTTTCTCTCCCCCTTGCCTCTTCTTCCCTCTGATGACAGGGGGGGATACTCAGCCCAGACAGAAATCCCACATTTCCCTCTCTCTTTCCCTGCTAAGGGGTCCCCTGTGAGGTACTCTGTGCTCTTTGATGCCAGTGCTGACATCTCTTTTCTTAACTAGCCTAGTCCCTCTGGGATGCACTGGGCTCCTACCAAACTTTGAGGTTCAGGTTGTTTCAGGAAGCTTTGTCAGCATGGAGACAAACAGCAGGGCCTCTGGATCAGGTACTTGACTTTGCTATGGAAGAAGACAAGGCAAGAAGCTTTTAAAAGCCCAAAATTGCCATGTCCCAGCATTGTGTGCCTCCCACAGCTGGAGCTGCAGCATCTGTGCAGAGCCATGCCATGGGGACCAGTGCAGGAGGGCAAGGGCAATGCATGTATCATCCTGGAAAACAACCACTGCCTCTCTTATGGTGATAATTTCTGTTTTAAGATACAGACATTGCTGTTTATCATCAAACCTATCCCACTTTCCCAATTACCAGTGGGCAGTAAGGGGTTCCTCATTTTTGTGGAAGATGAAGGGTAATTAATTCCCCAACATCAGCTGGGACGGTTGGTGCCTGAGGGATTCCCACCCTGGTCAGCATCATCCACTGCTGGTTCGATCATGGTGGAGCAGGTGGATGAGGTATCACTCGGATCTGGGCAGGTAACAGCTGAAGGGAGTGCCCAGGGAAGGCAGGCTGCTGGGAGGGCAGGCAATGAGCCCCTCACAAGCACTCTTGAGGGGTCTGAGCAAGGCCTCAAGAGGCTTTTGCCCCAGGAGGAAAGCAGGGAGGAGGGGATCTCCTCAGATCAGTGCTGAATGAGGCTGTGGAAGCAGGAAACACAAAAAGCAGGAGAAACTAGGCTTTCAGTGAGAGCTGAGAAGGTCCAGTCTGGCCAGTACAAGGGTGGTGAACAGTCCTGGAGCTTTCTCATGGCTCTTGCTGCGTATTTTAAATACCATATAACCATGAGCAATTACAGCTCCTTCACACCCATGGGACACTGCCGGATACCAGTTTGTAACAGCTGGGGTGGGGTTGGTGTTCACCTTACAGAGACCAGAAAGTTCTGCTGCAGCTCCTCCAGCCTCACTTCTGAACCAGACTCACTGCATGCAAGTTCTGCAGCCTCCAAAAAGCTTTGGCTGTTTCCAAAGATATAGCAAACCTGCTTTGTGACCTGGACAGTGAGGTCTTTAGCATAATTTCAGCTTAATTATAAACACCTCCTATGAGGCAGGATAAGAGGACAGGTCCAGTTCTGTAATCCAGCCAGCTAAAACCCTGTTTGACAACATGTTCTCTTCCTTTTTTTACCTGCACATCCCTGTGCAGCACTGTAAAGCCTAGTTAAACTAAGCCCTTGACATGTTTAAAGCTCTGTGCAAATATTTGCTAATGAGTCCTCAAAAATCCCTTGTCTGTGCTGAACAAGTAAATGTTGCTGGGCTTGATTCAGTCTTAGAGTGTATCACTGCCTCACTGGTCCCAGGTGGGAGCAGGTCAAACAGCAGCAAGAACACAAAAGCACCAGCTCAGAGGAGAAAGGATTCCCAGCATCCACCCAACCACTTCCACTGCCTAAAATAGATGTTGGCACAGTCTTGCTTTTGCCTTATGTGCCTAAGACTGTTTTGCCCCAGGCACTGAATTACCATGGAATTCAGCATCCAAGGTCTGCCTTTTCCAGATTTGTTTGAGACTCTTTCCTCCAAAGTTAAGAACTTTGCCACAGCCACCACCTGACTTTATAAGCTGGTTCCTTGGATTCCAGCTATCTCCCTGACTTCTCTGGATTTAAACTGTGCCCTTACCTGGCCCTTTGAATCAGCACATCTCTGTCTTTCCTTGGATGCTACCCAAAGGAGCTGATTCCTGTCTTAGTCTGCCTCACTCTGCTCCTTGGGTCTGTAATTCAGTCTAGCCTATCAAAGCTCATATTTTCAAGGCATTTCCCTGTATTTCTTTAGCACCTCAGCCATGCCATGAAGCTGAAGTATTTGGACAGGGTCCTGGGACCCCTGTGACCCCTTCTCAGGAGGTGCCTGATGGCTGTGGTGGAGCCCCAGGCTCAGCTGGGGAGGAATGGACTTACAGCTGCCCTCCTCATACACTGCATTCGTTGCTCTCAACATGTTTGAAATACGTTTTCTGAAAAACCTCGACCCCCCTTTTTTACCTTTTGCACTGAAGATTCGCATATCCTTAAGTCAGTGCCCTGGATCTGCTCCTGCTTTCCTGCCTGCTTTTACCATCACTGTCTATTCCCCATGTGGCTGTTCCTCTCATGTGGCTGCAACCTCACAGCGCTATCCCTGCTGGAGGGAATCTTGTGTGCTAACAAGCGTGCATTTGCAGACTCTTCAGTCCCAATAGGCTGGGCTGAGTGTACTGAGAGAAGGACCCAGGGAGATTTCAACACCAGACTTAAGCAAACAGCACAGCTCTTGACTTCTGCATGATCTCTCTGCAGCAGTGCACTTTATACACAGATCTTTTTGGACTCTGCGTAAGAAATGCTTATTGATGCCAGCTGTATCAACAGATGGGTTCCTCATCTGCAGTGGTTTGTATAGCCTGAAGTCTTTAGGTTTGTCTTCATGGACCAGAGATCATTAGCAGTAAGAATCCTTCAAATGTTGACTTGGCTAATTTGGCTGTCAATGGGGTCTGAGTTGCAATTTGATACAAAGCTGAGAATATAAAAGTGAGTGAGTTGCATTATCCCATAGGGATGGCCTCTTAGCTGGTTCTGCAAGGAGGAGTTTTGCTGTTCAGAGCAACTGAGCCTCACCAGGCCACCAAGCTGTGGGTGAAGCCAGGACAGACCCCACGCCCTCCTGAGAGGCTGGCTGTATTCAAATTTGAGAAAATCACTCCTTGGTTGGTTGGCTGCTTCCTTGTTATACATAAGCTGGGCTGGGAGAAATTATCAGGATCTGAAGAAAACTCATGGTTTTCTTGTGTCTGAACACCAGACACTCCTTTCTCTGCAGAAAATTAAGGTGGCCATGAGCACTGGCCAAGAACAATTTGCATCAGTGGGTGTTGCAGCTCTGGTTCAGCATTTTATCTCATTTACTCAGCCTCCAGCAGAGCTAGGCAAGGACTGCAAAAAAAGAACAGGAAAACAAATCTCCCCTCCAGCATCTGCTCACATGCAGACGTAAATTCACTTTATGCTTCTGTGTTGCTGAAAGATCAGAGTGAAAGAACAGTGGTGCTGCTGGCTTGGCCATCTGTCTGGGGCTGGGAACTGAGGGTGTTCCCTAGTCTTCCTACAGGTTTCCCGCTTTGCCTCAAATTAAACAGATAAACTATTTTTTGTCTCAGTGATTTACCTGTAAAATGGGGATAACACTTCTCTGTCCCCCAGGAATACTTTCTTGCAGCCAGCATGGGAGCTGCTTTCATGGTGCTCACAAATAAATGCTGCTAAATGTGTTCAGCCATCCTGGCACGAAGAGAGGCACTGCTGCCAGGGTCACCTCGCTCAGTGTCTGCTGAGACAAGTTCTGGGATGTGGCTCTGTTGTTTGCAAACTACTTTTCCATGCAGTCCACAGACCTGCTGAAACTGAAGCAATCAAGATGTACAGCAAAAGCATGACAAGTAATTTACCACCCTGGCTACTTGCATGTTGAAAAAAACAAGGGTCATTTCTTGGCATTCACTTTAAGACTTCTTGAACTACAACTAATTTTTCTGGCCATTCTTTCTGCATTATTTTCTTCTGCTTCTCCTGATACCATGTATATTATTATGTAAAATAAATAAGTGCATGAAATTGAGTAAAGAAATAATGGAAAGGGTTTGTTACAGGAGTTCCCCCTTGAAGCCTTCATCTCCTCCTACAGATTCCACATAAAAGCCTCTTGAGGAAGATAATAGAATAACAAGCCAGGCTGCTGAAGTGGGGAACAATCAGGAATCAAATAAGATGGAAAGTGGAAAAAATAGTAATAATAAAAATAAGAATGAAAATGATATTTCAACAGTATTGGTGTTGAACAGATCACAGTTTTTAAGCTAGAAGTGTGGTTCTCAAATGATAATAAAAATAGTTAACTTCAAGTCTCCTCCTTATTCTTCTACCCTTCGCTCCCACCTACAGAATCTCACAGGATCCTTTGTCAAAAACCAAATTTTATCACGTTGCTTTTATTTTCAGCGGTTTAGAACAGCAGTTCCAAGGTCTGGGCTGTGGATTTCATGAATGGGTGGTTAGTTTGGCTGAGGACAAATCTCTGTGGGGATCCTTCTTTCCCTCCATTTTCTTCACAAAAGCTTGTTAAAAAAGATCTATATTTTGAAATATGACCCTTTCGTTCATGTAATGTAGCACAGTAATTCCCAGGTCTCCACCTCTTGTTCTTTGATACCAGGGAAAAGGATGGGTTTGGTCTAGCTTTGTTCCTGACTAGAAGAACAGAAGTGCTTTTTTCTTTATATATATAAGGATTATTCATTTCAAATAGATCAGCCTGTTTAATCCTCCCCTTTGTGTCTGCCACAAGTCCTATCTACCAGGACCAGCTGGGAAACATTTTACAGGGACTTGCTAACAGCATCTCTCTCGTGAGGTGCTGGGGGCCTTGCACACAAGCCAGGGTTGGTCATGGCAGATGTGAAGGATCAAGGCTCTTAAACACAGTGCAGGAGCTGGAATTTTGAGGGAAAACTTTAAAGGAAGGCTTTCAGAAATAGCATAGTCCCCTCTTCTCTGCTGTTAGAATGTGTGTCCAGAGCAGGAAGGCTGAGGTTCAAATTTTTGGATGAACCATTGCTTGGGATTAAAATGGGTGAATTTGAGGGATGGGCAATAGCTGGCATGGCTTGGTTATATTATTGCTGTGCTTTGGCCCAAGAAGAGAGCCAATAATCCATCTCTTGGGAACAGTTTCTTTCAGAGATTTTGACAATGGAGCCAGGTGTTTCTTTGACAAGTGGTTTTATTTCTTTACAAAGCGTGGTTGGAAACACGGTTCCCAGAAGGTGGTCAGCACTGTGGAACTTCCCCACTTACAGCTCCCCAAATTGCCTTTTCCAGACAGTCTATGGCCTGAAAAAACCCTTGTTCTTTCACACCCCACATGTCACCCACTCACTTTTTGCTGTTCTGCCTAACAGGCCCCACTGCCAAGTCTCACCAAGGCTTTGCAAGCTCAATTGGTCTCCCAAGAAATGCTTCAGTCAGCTGTGACTTGTACCAGGCCATAGCTTTAGTCACTGTGTTCTACAGTTTCAGGTCTCTTGCTCCTCCTGATTGCTCATAACTGTCCTGAAATTTTAAGCAAGATCTCTGGTGACACCTCTACTGGCATTCACCTTTAAACACGACGTGCAATGACTCAGCTAAGTGTTGCAGCACAAAGCTAGCTGATTTGAAAAAATAATTTATGAATAGGTTGGTTTTCCTAAAATATCTGATCTGCTTTTGTCGTTCTCCTTAATGCACCACTGCACCAGAAACAGCAGCATTAGTGATGTGTGACAGGAGTCTGTGTCTCGCACGTAGCCTTTGGAGTCTGGGCGATCGATTCCTTACCTGGGAAGAAAATACCTTGTTATAAAGGCCAGGCTCTGAGAGGGACGGGGAGGGGAGGGAGAGGTGGGTGGAAGGGGGAGTTATCTGCTTCCTTCCTCCTGACTGAGCTCGGCAGAGCATGTCCAGGGAGCAGAGCTGGGATCTCACAGCTCACGGCAAACTCTGCGCCGGTCTGGCAGAGTTTCTGTTCCCGCTGTTCCCAGGTGGGGCTAGCAGTGCACGCTGCTCTTTGGGGCTGCTGAGTTTGGAGTTCCTCTATCCCAAGTGCTCCCCAGACACACTCTTCCACAGCTGAGGCTCTTTCTGCAGAACCTTCAGCCCCATGCAATTGAGGCAATGTACCTAAGCATGGACAGGGCAGAGGACTTGTCCTCTTGGCTGAGTCAAACATGGTGAGACTTAAAGGGACAGGCAATCTATGTGACCCAGGCATGGGGCTGTTTACCTATCCAGACTTCTTAGGGCTCCCTTCCACTGCTAAAACCAAAAAAAAGAACAGTAAAATTTGAAAATGCGTTTTATTTCCTCACTCAGCTGAGCTCACAATCAGCATAAGCTGCCAGTTCCTTGCTACAGAAAAATACCCAACTGGCTTGGCCCTGTTTACACCATCATACATGTTTGGCACAGCTGGAGGATGGCTGTGTCACCTTCAAAACAAATTTTTTTGGCATGACCCTTGAATGCTTGAGCTTAGTATTTTGCCTTTAAAATGAAGAGAGGATTGAAAAGAAGAAAAAAAAACCACTTTTCCCTGGGGTGCCATCAGATGCTAATAAAATCTTTAATTAATTCAGATTCGGATGGGCTCACATTTCTCTCGCTAGCTCACAACTTCAATCAAGTTTTTTTTTTTTTGTGACGCTGCTTTCATGCCACTTTTCACTGCATTTCTGATTTATCTGGAATTGTGCTATACGGGCATATTGGCAGGAAAGGCTGGGATAAAAGAGGACTAGGATGAGAGAAATCATTAGCACAGGGTGTATTTTCTGTGTTTTTTCAGAAGAAACCTTTTTCGGAAGAAAACCCAAAAGGTCCTATTGCTGTTATGAATCCCACAGGAACTCTTTAATACAGACAATTTGCCTGATTGGACTGCACTGGTCTTAAGCATTAGAGAGAGACAAATCACTCTTAAGAAACATTAAATCAAATAAGATAGAGAGAAATCTTAATAATGTGAAATGAATTCTGTAAAATTAAAACATCTGCCGAATGTTCACTTCATAATAAAGCGATAATCTCTCTGAAATGGAGCCTGTCTCATTACCAGTTTAACAACTGGTGTGGATGGTCTGATCTAACACTGGTTAACTAAAAAGAAGTAAGTGATACATATTCTTTACTGGATCTAGTGAGAAAGAAAAGCCTCTCTCTGCCATGCTGTCAGTCCTTCCAGGGTCAATCTCCCCATTCACTTGCCATCCTGTGGATAAAAGCTTTACTGTACAGGGTACAGAAACTATTCCAAGACTGTGAGAGGGAAGCATTTCACACACCTTTGTCCAAAGACAAGTAGAGGACTTGCCCTGGGAGCTAACAGTGTAAAGATGGAGGCAGGGAATAGATGTATTCCAGCCCAGGGAGAGGCTGCACAACCCAAGATCCCATTCCCAGTCCTCCCAGCCCCAGCTCTGCTGGCCAGAGGCTCCCTGGGTGCCGGTGAGCAGAACGGTCGATGGTCAGGGTGGACACTGCATGCAGGGTGGAGGAGGGCACTTAGGAAGGGCTGATTTCATTTACAGACTTTCACATCGCTTCCTGCTTCAGCACCTTGGTGGAACAATATTGGAAGATAACCTGACCTGGAGTCTCTTCTTCTACTCTTAAATGATTGATCAATAAACACAGGGAGGAAATAAAAAGCATGCAGTTGAATTTCCTTAAAATATACATGTAGGCATGCTCAGCAGCCAGGGATTGGTTTCAGTGCTCAGGAGGCTGAGCAGGATTTCCAGCTGCTTCCCTCCCGCTGCCTCTGCCCCTGCCCCTGAGCTGCCCTGGCCCTGAGACATGTTGCCCTTCTGCAGGGAATTGCAGTCTTTCTTTCAGGTTCTGAGTACAACTTCTGCATGGAATAGAGGAATTCAGTTGCAGGAGAAATGCCATTCTCCCCTGATGATTTTGGGATCACGCCTCTGAATGCACCTTCACCAGATTTGCTGTGGATGCCCACGAGGTGATCTACCCTGCTCTTGTCTTGCGGTCTTGCTGCAGATCAGCATTGCCTGCTGCATGAACAACGTGCCATGGCCTGGGGCAATATTATAATTGAATAGATAGAAGAGATTATTATCCATTTGATGTGCAGCATGGAGCTGCAGCACTCCCCATCCTATTGCAGCAGAGCGAGGCCAGGGACTCTTTCTAAAGCATCCATACAACCAGGAAATGTAAGCAAAAGGCTCTCGAAATAGTAATAATAACACAACATATCTCTAGGGCTGACAAGTGTGTTGAATGCTGCAGTTTCCCCGTAATCTGTCATGAAGTCAGACAGTTCTATCAATGGGGAAATAAACAGTTGGGATAATAAAAGGTGAGTGCTGAATAGCAGACCTTCAACTCCCTCCAGGCTTTATTAGGATAATTGATTTTGGAACATTAATAAGGATATTGATTAGCATTAAGGAATTGAAAATCAGGGTGAGGGAGGGAGCTGGGGAGGAGGGAGCTGTTGCTCTTGGCCACAGACTCATGGTGGATCAGGAGCCCTGGTATGAAGAGTCGATCAGCTGTGCCTTCAACATGAATTAGGACAGTGATTTCTGCAAGTGTACCACCCACATCATGAGGACCTGAGAAATTACGGAGCAAGAGTGCTCCAAGTGCCGTAAGGCTTGTCTTATTAGTGGGACCCTCAGAGACAATTTCCATCTCATGATTCAGCACTTCAGCAGAGCGAGGGTTCAGCCACAACAGGGCTGGGGGGAAGGAAAGTCAAGCAGGAGGTCTGTGTGGAGGGGGCTTTCCAGTTCCAAGGAACTGATTAGATCAGGAGTGTAATCAGCTCTCTGAACTTGCAAAGTGAGGTTTCACTGATCAGTGAATTTCCAGGCTGAAAGAGAACTCTCATAAATATGGAATTTCACTTTCTTTCTTTTCAAGATCAAGTTGGTTCGCGTGATTATTTTTTTCCTTGCAAAGTTAAAGCCCTGACTTTCTGATACATTATAGAAGAAGAAGATTGTTTCGAGCCATTGAGTGAACAAAGTCATGGGCATCATGTTCACTCTCCCAGTAAAATAATAGCCTTGAGAAATGCTACAGCATGTGGCAAAATCAGAGCGAGCTTGCACTTTACATACTGTTGTGGCCTAACAGAAGTGTCAGGTGGCTTCTGAGGCTCTTGTTTGGGTCGATTTAAAGATGAACCCGGACCTGAACATGGCTGCTGGCCAGGTTGCCTGTATCATATCTTGAACTTGCAAGTTGCTACATTAAATACCCTACAAAAACATATGCACATTTTAAAAGCAGTTTCATACCACTGGAGACAATGTGGAATGAAATAAATTCAGAGGTAGAAGCTGCCAGGACCAGCTTTGTGTCTCAAAATCTTCTAAACCTCTGTGCACATCACAATTTGAACATCTTCTTTGATGAGTCTCCTGAGACTGCAAGATACTAATTTTTGAGCGTGAACCTTTTCAGTTTCTTATTGATGCACAGGTAATTTACATGGTCCCCCTGGAGCAACCAATGACCCTGACAGAATCCTACCAGAGAAAAAATATCTCCTATTAACCTCAGTTATATCTGGACTCAAGAGCTTGTTAGGAACTGCCTAACAAATTATGAAATGCAAAAACAGCAAAGAACTGCATCCAAAGGTGCCTGTTCCTGAATTAAAATATGTTTTCACCTTTTAGCCAATCTTTTCACCACCTGGGATGAACAGACTGAAGTTAATGGGAGTTATGCTCCAACTTCAGTCTTTTGAGGAGTTATTTAAGGACTTTCAGCATTTCCTCCCAGAGCTCCACCTTCAATACCCGGCACAGCTGTGGGTGACCCTTGTGCTCTCCTACCATTCACAAGGAGTGAGATCTGAGGCTTTTTCTTGCTCCACCATTCCCTTTATGCCCCAGGGATGAGGGAGGTGCTTTTGTCCTGCTGCTGCATGTGGGCACGGAGAGCATCACTGGGGCAGGAGAGGCTTGTGGCTCATGGCTTGAGTGCTTTGTCTCTGCTTCTGAACGGCAGTCACGTCCAGGCAGCACGCACAAAGAGTAACTGATGTCCACATTTTTTTTTCCTCCCTCGGCTTGTCTTGTATCTTGGTCCGCCAAAGTAGATAGAGAGTAGAATATTTGGAAGAATGAGGCCATGGATAAAGATTATAATAGACAGGTAATTATAATAAAGAAAGAATTATTAGATAACTGGATAGATAACCAGATGGATAGATGTGGATAGAGATCTGATAGGGTTTTTTCTCTTTTGCAAAAGCCCTAAAATAAAGGAACTCTTGCACATACATAAATCATCTAGCTCTGGGATAGGAGCAAAGACAAGTTCCCATAGCAACAAGATCTATGCTGTAAAGCTGCGCTGCCCTTTGTTATGTATCATTGTGATATTTCTCTCAGACATGTCATTGGCAATTACCACAGAAGGAGAGCTCAAATTGTGCAGGGGCCCAGCAGATCCACCTTACATTATTTTTCTGTAATTAATGAGATTATTGAATTTCCACACTAATAAAGCATGGCAAGGACTCTGAAAACAACTCCTCTCCAAGTGAATTCCGGGTGATTCCTCAGTGCAGCACCCCCACCCTGCACGCACACACCTCTGCATAGACCTCGGTGTGGAAGGAAAAGGAGAGCGGGAGCCTTCTGTAGAGCTCTCCCGCTCGGCTATGAGTCAGCCCGAGCAGCATTGACGTTTCCGTGTTGCCAGGAGGTGAAACCCTGTGTAAATGTTCCTAAAAGCGGTTTTCAAGCTATTCATCTTTGATAACATTGTTTCTTTATGAATGCTTGAGCTTCACTTAGCTGCCTATGCATCACTTTCTGACAGGGCTCCATCTATTCTGCTGCTGCCTGCATGCAGAAAGCTCCCTTTCACACAAAGAGGTGCCTGCTGGAGTCGATCCCCTCGGAAGCCTGTTTTCCTGAAGTTTCCTTTCCAGAGGGCCCTATCCTTCCCTGTATGCCAGCAGACCATCCCCTCATGCAGTGGGGCAGGGAAGGAGCAGATGTGACAGCACTGCCTGGCTGTGCTGCACGGGGAGAGCCAGCTCAGGTCCTGCACAAATCAGGATGTCATCTGTGCATTGAGCCGCAAGGATTCTGTTCTTGCTGCTCAGCTCTTGAGGGACAGGGCTTCCCCATCATCTCTCCTTCTCTCCCAGCTTTTCTCTGCTCTTATCTTTTCCCTTTAATTATTTTTTTAATATCTGAGGAGAAAGAAATATGTGGCAGTAGACAATTTTAGAGTAAGTACCCAGGAGGGAACTCTCAGGGAAATAACCACAGTGGGGTCCAGTTCCTTTGTAATTGAGTGCACAGAGCAGGATGAACTTTGCCCTGTAGTGCCTCCTTTGGAAAGAGGGGTCAGCATCCCCACGGGGCCAGCAGACCAACCCTGCATCCACTTGTAAACACTTTAAGATCTTCTAATGCTACATTGATAGATAGCGAGATGAAGTGCAGAGGACTTGTACCAGCATATTGGAGAGTATTGAAGAGTCATTACCTCATTTAACAGCTGGTTTTTCTGCAGTAATGCCATTGTGGGTCTTTTAGAGATGCTTCCTGCTATTCATCTCCTTCAAAGGTTTCCAACGTGCATCTGCCTTCTCGGCTCCTGGAAGCATTTTGAAATTCTTCCACAACATGTGCATTTTGGAGGCAGAATGTTGCTAGGATCACTGAAAAGTCTTTTCTCTGCCTGTTCCCTTCCTTGCAATAGCAATAATTTATTGGGAAGGTGCTTGCCAGGCCCTCGATCTCATGTGGGAGATGCAGGGAGACGAGGCCCCAAGGACTTGACATTCTCCACAGACAGCAGCAGTTCAGGCAGAAAGTGCAATGGACAGCTGGGGGATGATCTGTCTTGGAGCACAACAACTTATCTTCCCACACTGAGCCTGCCGTGGCAGCTCCCCGCCACTCTCCCTCCACATGAGTTACTTTACTGTGCTAGGTTCTCAGAGAGCAGTTTCACAAAGAAATATTTTGCCTGTTTGCCCGTGGAGCGCTCCCTTCCTATAAAAGTGCTCAATTTCTTCCTCACAGAGCATGGGGGGCTGAGCAACACAGCCAGCACGTTCTGATCCTGTTCCTAATTCCAGCAATGCCCTTTTGGGCAAACATTTTCCTCCTCCTGCCTTTGCAGCTCTTCTTGAAGAGAAAACCCTGATTTTTTTAAATTTATTTTTAAAGTGCTCTGAGCTCTTACAGAGGAAAGCCCTGAAATGGCATTTACACCCACCTTTTTTTTTTTCACTAGCCTAATTTCTCTCCTGCTTCTGTTCAGGTTTCTTTCTATTCCTTTCTTTCTACCTACTCACCTACCCACCTATTGAGACTAATCTCTCCATGGCAATTTTCTCCATCTTTCCAAGACCAAAGTGGTTATGTTCTCATGTTCAAATGTGTCCTTTGTTCAAACTCAATTGCAAACCTGTCGTTATTTCTCACAAGTTTTCCAGCTACTTGTACTCCTGGTAATGATCAGATAAATATCTATGCTCAACATCTCACCACCTTACATCTCTTTATGCAGTTTGCCAACTAATTGAAAAGCATCCTGTTTCCATGTGAATATATATTGAACATCTCCACAAGTAACATAGCCAGGAGCAAACTGCTGTATCTATAGTTTGGTTAAGGTTCCTTGTCCTGATTTATTGGCTAGGATCAGGATTAGAAGAACCAACACTACTTTCTTTAAAGCTGAAAGGAAGTGTCAAATTGTGCTGCTTAAGAGCTGCATAATGGTGAATTTCTGCTGATATGACACAATATCCTGGAAAATTGCATAAAACATCTTAGAAACATGGAGTACAGCTTGCATTCACAGGGAACACCATCATGATGAATTGGCAAGTTGTATCTTTAAGTTCACTGAAAGCAGATCTTCTTAAGGCTTCTCTCTAATTCCTAAGGTTGTTAACTTGTCCCATGCACATGCCTTTGTCAAACGTGAGCACAAACAGTCCTGCTTGCAGACCCTCAGGAAATGCTGCCTAACCAAGGAAAACGTTTTCCTGAGCATCTCGCTGCAATTCTAGGCTTGAGACATTTGTGTGAGGAGGAAACTGTACTGCAAGAAGAATTTAGAGCCTGACTATAGATTTAAGGTGGGTTAAGTATCAAACACATCCCAAAGAGAAAAATGGGAGCACCAGCTTCCCCAGTCTACAATGAAATCTACTTCATAAACTCTGAGAGAGGAATATGTAATTCAGCACTAAGGATCACTAAGGAATTCTATTACTTCAGAAAACGGGTTTTTTTGTGTTCCTTACATTCCTTGCTTTAGAGGCCTGGGAGAGGAGCCTGGAGCTTGGGCCTGGAGAGGGCAGCAGCCCTGTGGGCCAGGACAAAGCACAGAAATCCTCAGAGCCCAGCAGCACATCTATGTTGGCTGATGGCTTTCCATTACACCCCAGTTTTAAAATAACATGCAAAACAATGAAACGAGAATCAGAGAATCAGAGAACCATAACATGGTTTGGTCAAGAAGATACCTTAAAAACCATCTCGCTCCAATCCCCCTGCCATGGGCAAGGACACCTTCCACCAGACCAGGTTTCTTGGAGCCCTGTCCAACCTGGCCTTGAAATTCCTAAAGGGCTGATTGCCAGGCTGAGTTAACATGATAGGAAAAATAATTCTATCCAGAAATTGGTTGCTAACTCCCTACCCTGAAAAAATCCATTCTATTTGCCACTGCTGGGACCGAATGTTATGCTAGGAGGACCTCTGGTCTGATCAGTACCACAAAGTTTATGTTAAACAAAACATAAATCAAAATTAAAACAAGCCCTTTGACATGAGAGTCATTTGCTCTTGAGACTAGACTGGAGGGAAGCTCAAACCCAGCAGCTGCTTCTTGCTGTCTTGCTGCACACAGAGACCATCACTGGACAAATGATGGAAACTGAGCTTTGCCCAGCATCATCTCCTTTTAGCTGTGTTTCCAGTCTGGTTTAAAACCAAACATGGAAAGCTGCATCATTCTTTGCATAAGAAAATATTCCACAGGGATTCCTTTAGGATTAACTTCAACTTTCTAGATCAGCATTGTTTGTTTTGAAATTCTTTGTTATTTTATGGACAGGCTATTAGGTAATCTCAATTAGAAAAATTGATCTAATTAAAAATTAATTTGGAGAAGAAAAATTAAAAATGGCTATTCCCAATGCTAGCACTCATCCCTTCCTGTAAGATTTGTTCTACAACTAAAACTGGGCAAAAATTTGCATAATTCAGTAAAACATTTCAGTCTTGTCAAATCTGCATTCTCAGTTTTATGTGGTTTTGTCCAAGTTCTTCCAAACTGTTCCACCTTCAATTTACCTCTGGCCTTTACTGTTTTTCCTCCTCCCTTGGCTCCTGCAAACTATTACTTCAAAAAGAAAACACAAACAGATGACAATTTTCTATGAACCTTTCTGTTCAGACCTTCTATTAACCTTTCCTTTTGTACATAAAAGCAGCAATAAAATATAATCTCCCTCTGGGATCCTGCAGAGATTTGCTCCTTTTTGACCTAATACACAGGTTTTCCCCCAAATGTGTTTCGCTTACTGTTTACCTTTGTTTTCTTTTTTCTCTTCTCACCAGGCTTGTCAGAAAAACCCTGAAAATTCATCCAAATTGAAAACATTTTTGGCATATTTTTCCAATTGTCTAGTTAGTGTGTTTAGGTTGTTGTGTGAGGAGAAGGGATCAAGAGCCTGTGAAAGGAAGAGTGCAGTGAAATATTAGGCTGATAAGTGATAATGTTCCCTCCAGGTGCTGCAAGTGCAGAGATATTCTGACACACGGTGTTTCTGCTCCTTGTTAATAAAGCTGGCTTCCTGCTGAGCCTGGCTGAGGGTCTCTGACACAGCCTCCCCTCAGCCAGGAGTTTAATGGGGCCGTTTTCCTGGGTAATCAGGCGGGCTGAGGCTGGCCAAGCAGGATTTTGAGTGGGAAGGGGACAGAAGCTGTGCCAATGCAGTAGCAGGGATGGACGTGGCTGGGAAGGGGCCCCACAGGCTGGTGTGTGTTTCCCTCAGCACAGTGGGATGGGATGGGATGGGATGGGATGGGATGGGATGGGATGGGATGGGATGGGGAAATCTCTCTGTGATCAGAAATCATCATGTGGAAAAAAGTGAGAAACCAAATGTTCAAAGCCCAGCCCTCCCTCCTGTGCTGCTCCCAGCAGCCTCCTGCCCAGAGGGTCCATCCAGCCCTCCTGGGCTGGGGCTGGGCATGCACTAAAGAAACCTTATTCCAAAACCTGCCATGTGATGGTGTTTACATAGCTTACAAGTATTTCAGGAAAAATGTTTCTAGATGTGACATCCAAAACCAGCTCCGACCCTGAAAGCCAAGCACTAACATTTGTTTATTTTTACTGCTTGACACAACACTGAGCTATGGAGTGAGCAAAGTTCTGCTGCTGAGTGTAAGGGCTCTCTAATCTCTGGGTTTGAAAATTTTGCCATATAGTGAAGATGCAGTTCAAACATTGTTGCAGCAATCTGCCCTTATTTTTTATTAATTAAGAAATTCAAGGTGTGCAACCAAGTGTGGCATCATTCAACATCCCTGTCCTTATCACACCAGTCTTGTCATCATGGTGACATGTAAACAACACAAAACTTCCCAAACTTTTTGTGTTGCTTTGCTACCCAGAGTACAGGAGGGTGAGAATCTGTTCTTGGATGTGCATTAGAAAATACTCATTGAATTGCAGATGTTTTTTCAACAAGCAACCCACAAATTGCATGTTTCTTCATTTATTCTACTTGTAATTCGTCTCTTGCAGCTGGCTATCCATGGCCTGCTGTTTCTGCTCCCTGCTGGCCTGGCTAAGTAAAGGTGTATTGGGAGAGCAGCCAACTCAGTCCTGCTCTGTATCCCACCTCAACCTGACTGTGAAATGAATGCATGCATTGGGCTAAAATACATGAAGCTTTGGGGAGGATTTGCAAGTAACAGCCTGATATTTGCAAATAGCAAATAATCTGATCCTGGGAATTGAAATAAGCCATCTCAGACCTTTCTTTTTCAGACAGAATCATGCTCTATAGAACAGGAGCAGGAGACTATTAATTTGATGATAGATGTTTTTTCCTAACCCAACTGGCTATAATCTTGTGCACCCCACAGGCTTTTTTTCCCCCCCTCTTCTTTTCTCTTTCCTGATCCAGCATGGGTCAGAGCGGCTTTCTAAAATGTAAAATGCTTTTTAGCTGTAATTCTTTCCATACAATTTCATATTTTAGAGATTAAGCCAGCATGTCCAATGTGATTTCATCCCCAAGTCTGATTGCCACATTTCTATTCCCAGCATGTTGAGAGAGGCCTCATGGTAACTGTGAGCTTTTTATTCTGGACACCTCGTCTTTGATCTTCACAGCACAAAACATGAAGAGCTGCTCAGATAAGTTCATGGAAAAACTGCTGAGCAGGCCAGGGTGTGTGGGGAAATGTGAGCCGTGGTGGTGCCAGCTCTGCTGTGGGACCACCAGCTGTCTCCTGCTCAGCAGTGACTGGCAGTTGGAACTGGACAATTACTTAAAGAATCCTTGATTTTCCATAGTTTGGAGTCTCGGAGGTGGAGAGAGGACAGATTATAAAGCCTCTGCTTCCAGCAGAAAACTGCCTGGTGAGAATCATCTTTTTGGCTCTTTCATGGTCTCTGCTCCCACTCTTCCCCTCCTGGTTGTGCAAGATCTCTATAGAATTACAACTTTTTAAAAATAGCCCTGAAAGAAGATAATACTCAAGTATTTGGAATACCAGCCTTCAGACAGTAATCAGCTTTCTGCCTGGGCCTGGGGAAAGGGGATAAATCTGTGCCTGTGTGCCCAGTCCATGCTATGGCTTGGTATTGCATCACCTCCCTTCAGGGGCTTTGTAGTGACAGTGTCTATTAATGACCATTGAGTTCCCAGATTCCATGGTAAGGGAAAGCGTGGCCACTACAAGACAGAGATAAAGGAGCAGAGTGAATCCTGACAGTTTTATTTCAGTTCAAACACACTGTGTTAAACAGAAGGATGGCTGGAGGCACACGGGCAACACAGTCAGGAATATGTTTCAAGTAGAGTGTTTAAATGGGTGAGGTGAGACCTCTGATGAAATTACAAAATTGGTATTGTCCTTCCACAGTATCAGCACAGGGTTAAGGAGGCAGTGGCCTCCTTAGATGACAAAGTCTTGGGAGTAGGAGCTGAGCACAGGGGACCTTTTATGCCCTGAAGTGATGAAATCTTTTTACATTAATTTTCTAGAGGACCACCAAAATAAATGGGCTAAATCCTTCAGGGCATCTGCACTTTCCCTTCATGCAAGTCTTCATTCACAGCTTCTATAAGGATAAATTTGACCTTGAGAGAGAGTTTTCTAGGAAAAGCTTGGAAGGGGACAAAGAGGTCTATTACATTTGCATGAGCTTGATTCTGAGTAAACAAACTGCATGGATTTACATCCCTTGTTCTGCTTAACCACAGCTGATGACCCTTCAGTGGTGATGTTGGATCACTTCAAGTATTTGGTATCATCTTGGTCTCTCCTGCCTCCCCCTGCACTATTGTCTTTGTTGATGTTCAGTCCTAAGAGCACACAGCACAAAAAAGTGTAAACACTTTTATTGCACCCTTGAATCCCACATTTTCCCTCCTCATATCTCCTTTTACTGCATGGCACCTGCGTTTTCTTTTCATTTCCTCAGAATAAGCAATAAAACCTTAACTTCATTCAAGGGAGAGGAGCTCATAACACTGAGCTCGAAGTTTTCTGGCACAAGCCACGGAGGGAGCAGAGGCAGCCTGGGTGGGTGCAGTGCCTTCACCCATGCAGGCAGAGGAAGAATCCATATGAAGTTTTGTCTGCTGATGCATACAGTGTGTTTTCCACTCTCAGAAAGGTTGCCATCAGTTTTGGGTGGCTTTTATGGAGTCATCCTTTAGTTCTGGGGTGTTGAGCAGCAGTTTAGCATCTTGGGGTGGGGAGGAAGAGTCCAAAGAACTCTGCTGGAAAAGTAGTCAGGATCCCCAAAGTAAGAATGGTTGAAAAATCACTGTCTAGTTAAATCACAAATTATGGTCTTGGCACTGGAAGGAAACCCTTTGGTCATGCCAGCCCCCATCATAAAGCATTTGAATCTCTGAAATAGTGTTATTGCTTAACAATCTGAGGCACTGTAACTACTATGAAAAAATGCTGATCCTCCATGTGGAAATTGTGGGCTTTTATTTTCAGTTGTACTTATCTCTTGGTTAGCAAAGAAAGGAGCAGTGCTTCAGAGCCACCTGACAGCTTTTGTGAAGAGAAAGTCTTGGAGAGTTTGAGGTACTAAAGAAAAGCAAGAAAAAAATAGCCATTACCTAAATTCTGGGTAAGGAAGGTTTCCACAAATACGGAAAAGTTGCAATGCAATGTTCCTTTGCTCAGTTTGCAGGGAAGCAGCCTGGTGCAGAGGACAAAAAGGGCTCTTGAACAAAACCCCAATGAACACCTGATGGTTCAGAAGGCGTTGAGATCTTTGCCTCCCCTGCTGCAGCCCAAAGGCCCAAAGGCTGTGCTGGGCTCAGGAGTGTGGGATCCATGGTGTACACATCCTCCAGGCTGTCCTGAACACTCGTGGCTGCGGATGCTGCTTGATGTGCTCCCATTTCCCCCAGTGCCCTCTCAAGGCACATCGAGGTTTTCATCCCCATGTTCTCTCATACTCCCTGTGCCACACCAGAATGTGTCTCTTGACAACTGGAATCACTCTGGGGATTTACTGGGCCTAGGAAGAAGATTAAGGTATATGTGCATCCTATAGAGAAGAGATGTATAAGTGGGGACTACTGTGACTCCAGGTGAGGAGAACGGCCAAAATAACTTCCCAACTAGGAACCAAATCCAAACGGGATGAGACACTGAGGGGCTGTTGCCAGTATTGCAAAAGTGCATGAGAGACTTCTATCACCCTGCTACAAACTCACACCTTGATCAGCCTTGGCTTTTAATGAGTCAGGCCAGCAACCCATATAGCCTATATTGTCTTAAACATTCCTCCAGTGCCTTTTAAATGATGGTATTTACTGGGCCCCTGAGCTCCAAACATGCAAACATGGGCCACTTAATTAACTGCATCTTGTATGAATGTGATGGCATTGCATTATGTTTCAGTGTTTTTAAAGGCTGCAGGCTAGCACCGAGGGCAAGTGACACTGATTGCCAGCAATACGCTCCACCACATTCAAGCAGCTTTCCAGTAGCTTATCCAGTTTCCTAGCAACAAGGCCAGACCTAAAAGTCTTTCTTAACGAGCTGTTTGTCCAGAATATGCGCTTATCGCTGCATTGCAAACAGAGAATGATCTCCCAGGCCAGCTGATTATTAATAGAGGGAAATGTGATGGAAAGGCATATTTCAGCATGGACTATCCCTGCATATTATTTAGGTAATCAAACATTTGTCAGTGAAGAGAGGGGCATGTGGATTAGGGAGGGACATAGAAGCCCTAATTTGGAAGCTTGGTGTTTCTCTCTTCTGCTGGGCTCCTCTAACAAGGTTGAGGGCCATTCCTGTGGAGTTTTCCAGGGCCACTGCATGGTCTCAGGTGAGATGCTGTGTCCTCTGATTCTCCCAGAGTTTGGAGTGTAGCACAAGAACACAGCAAGTGAGGAACTTGTGCATTATTAAACACATACATGTAAGAAAGAGCAAGGGAGCAGCCTTGGGATTTAAAGTGCATCCGACCATTAACCGCTTTATTTCTCTATTTACTTTTTCAGAGCTGACTTACACAGCTAATTAGCTTATTTTCCTCCTCCTCCTTTTTTTTTTCAGAAGCCCAACTGCCATATTTTTTTTTCCTGGCAAATGGATGTGTTGAAAGACAGCCCTCCTCCACACAGATACTTTTTTTCACTACATCCACCTAACCATGATACACTCTGGATGATATATGTGGCTCTGCCCCTCAAGCAATCATTTCCTTTTATGGCTCTGAAGGGACAAAACCAGGTGACAGGCTGAGAAAGTTAAATGCTGAAAGTTTCTAGGACACATTCTGGAAAAGTTGTGCCAACAATCAGAAACACACAGAAGTAGAAAAGAGAGGGCTAGAGAGTGACACTTGACCATCTGCTGGTATTGGGGAAGAATAAACACTGAGTAGATATAATAGGAACCTTTTCAGATGCTCTGAGAGGGTACAAGTGGCGGCAGCATGCCACAGTGAACAGAAGTACACACTGGCTGAGGAGGGGCACATGCCTCTGGCTGGCTACCCAAATCCTGAATTCCCTGTTCCTCATTCCCCCACTGCTGAAGTGAGCAGTGCTGGAAGTCAAAAAGGATTAAAGCCATTAGGATTCACCCATATAAGAAGATATAATGTCTGGACAGCAGACAGAGATGTATTGGAACAGAGTTGGCTTGCACTGCTTTTGCACTGCTTAGCACTGGAAAATTTTCACTTTAATGTACTTATTGCCATTGATTTATTCAGGCTTGAGAGGAGCTGAGCCTACCAAGCTGAAGCAGTTCTTTTAGACTGTATGGTTCTGCCAGGAAAATGGCAGAATCTCTCATATCTACAAGAATATCTATATCTATATTGATATCTGTGTGTGTGTGTGTGCGTACCTGTCAATGTACACTTAATTTTTTTTGTTTAAGGATATCTAGACTGTCCTTCTCAGGTACCCTCTTAGAAAGGAGTGGCACTTTGAGATGTTCTTTATTGACTGGAGGAGTGAGATTGTGTCAAGATTAGGTACAGACAGATAACTTTTAGCTGAACCACATAGAACAAGGCAAAGTCCTCCTGTGGTTGCACGCTTACATTTTGCTTCCTGAAAAACTTACCCAGCTGCCTAGCAGGGGGAAAACAGACAGCAGATAAGAACAGGACTATTCCAAGTGAAGGTGATACAAGGCAGAGTCCTATGCTACTGACTAAAGCAAGCAGAAGAGAATTGCCCCACTTTCTGAGTTTTCCACTTGTTTTCTGTAATCCTAGGTGTTGACTCTGCTCTGCTGGGGTTCGTGTCTCTCCCCTGACAGCAAAGGCAGTCAGGGTGAGGAGGCATTTCTAGGCTGCTTGCACACAATTTGTAGGATTAGGACTTTTAAAATTAAAACAAGAGGCAGAAGAGCACTTAATGAGATTTAATCAGACCAAGCAGGGAGGGGAAAGACAAAATACTCCTTACCTCAGATGTGAATTTCGTTTTCCTTGACATAAAAGAGCAGGATGTTCTGAGGAAGTTTACATCC
The DNA here is from genome assembly GCA_013400315.1 of Bombycilla garrulus. Classification (NCBI taxonomy): domain Eukaryota; kingdom Metazoa; phylum Chordata; class Aves; order Passeriformes; family Bombycillidae; genus Bombycilla; species Bombycilla garrulus. The sequence goes on from VXBU01014877.1 coordinate 786,190, forward strand.
CAGAACTGAAGTCTGGACAGTCCTTGAACATCAAGTGATGGCAGAGTCAAGCTCCAAAGGCAGCTGTGTTTTGAGCTTGTCTCAGTACTTTGGAAACATCTGCATTCTTTATTAACATCCATAGCCAGTAAAAAGATGAAGCAGTATTTCTGCAGCTGCAGTAGAGTGATGTAACTAGCATACATTGAATTTTATTTCCAGTTTTGACTACCTCTCATGCAAGGGCAGTGGGGAATATTGTGGATGGCTAACACACAAAAGATACTCAGGGTTTGTGGAGTGGTGACAACTGTCACATGTCAAAAAGAGTAAAGAGACTGAGAAAAAGTAAGTCCCTCCAACAGGTACCCATCCGCAGTGGGAACCCATCCCTGAGGTTCAGTGGTAAAGAGTAAAGATCGAGGCTGTTGGAACTCTTGAGCATCTACTCCAGATAAAATTAGAACAAACCCAAATACTGTGTCTAAACTTGATCTGTGTCTGATTGCTCTGATCAGAAAATACATGATTGAGCATTAAGAGTCTGCTTGATTTTCAAACAGTCAGGTGTGGGCTGTCTATGATGAAATACCAATGGGAGGGTTTGATCCCATGTTATTTCCTGCCTTGAGGACAAGGAGATAGCCATACCCCATGCTATGCTCTTCTAAGCCATTAACCTTTTTGAAGTTTGCCCATGCTGATTTATCTCTCCATCACAAAAACAAAAACAAAAACAAAAACAAAAACAAAAACAAAAACAAAAACAAAAACAAAAACAAAAACAAAAACAAAAACAAAAACAAAAACAAAAACAAAAACAAAAAAACACACACACAAAAAAAAAAAAAAAAACACCTAGAAACACCCTAGTACCTGGCATTCCAGTGATCTCCTTGATAAAGACAATTTCTTACTTTATGAAGGCATTTATTTAGGCGTCTGCTAATACAAAGATAAGACAATCATCTCTATATTGTGGATTGCTTTGACGAGACCTTAAAGGACTTCTCTAAGCTCTCCAAAGACCAACTGTAATGAATATTACAGTCCAATTCAATATGAGATTTCTCCACAAGCCAGAAAAATATGCTTTGCCCAGTTTATCAGACAGACAGAAGGCTCAATTGATTAGCAATTAGCCATTAATTAGTAACTGTTCCTCTACTTTTCAGGGCAGGATGGCTTAAACTATTATGGGCACGTCCTTGAAGAGGGAGAAACGTAGCACAGGGCCAAGCACACGTGTGGTTCTGTGTCCAAGTGTGCAGGTGAGACCGATGGCTCTGCAAACGGGGCCACCTCATCAGCGGCGCCAGGAATACTTCCCCGCAGGCAGGGGGCTCACGGTGCCAAAGCCCAGCAGCTGTGGGTGAGCTCTGCACCATCCTGACACCTACGCGTGCCCTTAATGCCAGAGCAGCTGGCGTGTCTGAACAGTCACCGTGGAGGGGCATTAACCTGCACGGTGGTGTTAGTGAACTGCCTGCTGCACCGCCACCCTCACACTTTGCTGCAGGTGGGAGCAGAGCCCTGCGCAGCTCCTCACCCCGAGGGTGCTCCCCAGCCTCTCTCATCCCCGAGGGTGTTGTCCTTCCTCTCTCACCCCCGAGGGTGCTGTCCTTCCTCTCTCACCCTCGAGGGTGTTGTCCTTCCTCTCTCACGCCCGAGGGTGCTCTGCCTCTGCTCCCCAGACCCCGCTACAACGCTGGGGCTTTCTCTCCTGGGATCGCAATAGTGCCGGGAGAGAGAGAGAGTTCTTCAGCCTGACTCTGATGTTCTGGGAAGATGCATGTGGGTTATTTTCAGAGGTTCACTACTCGAATTGTGAATCAGGTCTGATCTAGACTCTGGTGCAGTACAGCTCCTGATAGGGCTTGGCAAAGTAATACAGAAGAGCCCACGCTGCCCATTGATTGAATTGCAGTCGGACCTCTCCTGCCTCTTTCCCGGCAAGACTTTTGTTCATCTTTTTGTGTTCAGTATTAGTCTCCTCTGATAGCCCCCGTTCCAGTCAGTCAGCAGTATTTATAACCTTTTCCACAGTATGGCTGTTTTCAGTTTTCTTACATTTCCAATTATTCTGCACAGTTTACATTGATCTGTTTTCTGTTAGCATGAAAATCAGAGCTGTGATCTATATAATTTAAGACTCTACCTTCATTAACCTTCCTTTTGTTTTTAAGGCAGACTATTTAAATTGATCTTTATTAAATAAAATTACAGGAGCTATCAATCCTCATGCTTCATGGTGTAAGTTGATCAGTGGCTAACTCAGGAAGTAATTGCCAGAGCACCTCTTTGTTAGGATCCTGGACAGTTAGATGTGTTTCAGCAGTTTTATTCTTCCCAAGGAGTATATAGCCTCCATAAGGGATAGTATTCTGCACTCACAGAATTGCTGACAAATTTTGATGTAGAATAAGAGAGCAGCTGGGTGGGATGGACTCTTGTCACAGCAGCTCGTCTCTCAGCTGCCACTGTGGTTAACATCTCTCTGTTGATGCATTTCCCAGGCCAGATCCTTTGCTGATATACAACAGTACAGATCCACTGACCTTATGTGACACAAAGATCCTCAGCTTGTGTAATTCAGCACAATTTGAGCGGTCACTACCAATTAATCTGCCCTCTCCTGTGCCAAAGATAGGGGTGTGAATGATGAGCTTATTTATGAAAAGCATCATTCTTGTCCCATTTCACCAACTGCAAAATGCAGCTTTCTGACTGTTTTGGTCATGCTTCAGTTTTGTACCAAATCAGAATCCTGTACCATCCAGGGAAACTAAATATCTTAAGTATGGGATGTCTGCACTCTGTCAGATATCTCCTCTGCTGTGGTTCAATGTATCCTAGCTTCTTAAATCGACTTTTCACACTGTCTAAACATATTTAGACACAAGATTTTACAATTACAGGAAAGTTGCTTTCAACATCCTCCTACTCTTACTCGGATCCTTTCTCTTTCGCTCTCATGTTCTTATCATATTTAAGAATTCTGCACAAATGAGCATTAATGAACCAATTAAAAATTATTTTTCTATGAGCAATTTCAGCTGCAAGACGCTTGATTATGTGAATCCAAATGATGTGGGTGGGGGGAGGGAGAGCACAGAACGTGTCTTCGCTGCAGCAACCCGTGACCACTCTCAGAGCAGTAGCAGGTACATGCAGCAGGGCTGAGCTGCCACCTGAATCCTGCACAGCCCTGCCTGGGGAGGAGATGGTGCAGGGCTGCCAGGGAAACACAAAATCACAGGCAGGGCAAACAAAATCCCTTCCTCCCAGTGTATCTCCCCTGAAGCCCTACCTGGCGCTGCCTCTGCAGGACCCTGGTACGAGCAGGCCCATCTCCCTCCTTTGGCAGGAGAGCTCAGTGACCTGCTGGCAGGGAAACCAGGGTTTGTGGGGTGAGGAGGAAAAGGTGGAGGCACAGGAATGGTGGGTGGGTTTGTGTCACCGCACACAAGGTGCATCAGTCCAGGTTGGGAAGGGGTTTAACAGCTGTGTCTGTAAGGCATGTAGGGACTGATGATATCTTGAAAGCTTGTGTGCAGCAGCTGTGCACACTAATATATTGGTTTTCAATTCCAGGTACATTCTTATACTTTAGCTCTATAAATTTTAAAGTTAATTCAGAAAGGAGTTATTCAATTTGCAATAAAATGTGACAGCTTTGTTCTTTTCTTTCTTCCCGAAGCATGAGAGCAGGGAAGAGAAGCTGGTCTGCTGCAGAAACCAATAACCACAAGTTAAACCACAAGATTTCCAAAGGCTCGGTTCACCTCCTGTGGAAGCTGGGTGCCAAATGGGATCCAACGCACAGCAGCTGAATCATGGCTCCAAACACCTCTGAGAAGGAAAGTTCTTTCCTAGTTTGGGGTGGTTTCCACTTCACCTTCCAACTCAGGGACAGGTTTTGGTAGAGCTGGCATTACTGACTTTGGACTCTGATCACCCTGAAAGGGAGTGCTGTCTGGTGGGTGCAGAAAAGGCACTGGTTTCAAAACTACAGTTTTTTTCCTCCAGCTCTACTATTGACTTTGTCTCTGACCTTGGGCACATCAATTCTTCCACTGAAGTAAGTGGGAACTCAATTGCATTTAAAGTTTCTTTATGAGTCAGATTCTCTTTTTGCAAAATGAGGATCATAACACTTAACTACCTCTCAGAAGTGCTCTGAGGCCTAACAACAAATTAATGTTTAAGATCCTTGGATCTTTTTAAAGAAAATTCCAGTTAAAAATGTCAATTTGTTGAAACTGAAAAGTTCTGCAGATGGGGATTGTTTTCAATGCATTTCTTAGCTTAGGAAAAAAAAGAGATTTAAAGCATAGTCTTGAAATGTATTAAATGCCCTGTTTCAGCATTTTGAAAGTGAAATATTTTTGGTTTTCATTCTGAAATTACTTTCCATTTTTTTTTCATTATAGTATGTGCTATAAATATGACACAAAATCAAGGAAAATTGAGGCATGATGTCTCTGTTTGTTAAAAGGGAACTGCTTTGAACTACCTGAAAGGGTATTACTTTTTTTAATTTCCACTGCAGAGAACTCTGACATCTCCTGGACTTGCTCTATCTGGCACAATTTCAAAATCCACCAGGAAGTGGGATTTTTGTCCTCCTCAGAACACATGAGGGCATGAAGTCCGTGACACTTCTCCCGATGTCACACAGGGCTACTGTCCTGAGGAATTCTTCTGCTAAAGTGAAAATATCAAATCAGAGAGGGACAAGGCCTGGGGAAGAAGATAAAATACATGGTCCAAAGATGCCCAGCCATTTGTAGTTGTGCCCACTGGACACCATTTCCATAAATCTGCAGGTGTTTAAGCATTGGAGCAGGTGACCTTCAATTCCTGCTGAGTCTCTGTTGGGGAAAATTTTAAATTCTGTCAGATGTTTGTAGGAAAAGCATAAGTGAAGCTGACCCTGCATTAACAGGGTTAGCAGAGATAACAACACAAGTTCTCCTTCAGCCCTGCAGGTTGATGCCTTGTGGTGCTGATACCAGAAGGTCCCTGAGAAGACAAAGGGACCACAGTAAGGAGAAAGGAAGGAAAAGAGAGGGGAAACTGAGTTTCAAAATGCCATATACAAACATGAAAGAGAAGCAGAAGGGGAGCTGGCTGAAGTCACGAGGCACATCAGCCAAGGGAGAAAGGACATGACTCCTGAGGGGTCCAAACTAAACAGATACTAAAAGCAAAACTAAATTCTGCTAAAACAGAATTTAACATAACAGCCATATTGTCCATAACAGCCCTTGCACTTTGCATGTTTAATAAACTCAAAAAGAAATCAACTACTAAGAGTTATGCTTCTCGCAATGAAAGTTTGTTCTCAAGTCCTTTGCTTTCTACCCAAGCCAAAACATCCCAATTCTTACCCATTCAGATCCCAAGCAGAGTTTTAATTTGGCCCCCCTTCTGTGTTCATTTGCTTCCCCTCCTGCTGCAGCAGCAGAGCTGCCCCAAGCATTCACTGGCAGGACCAAACTGTGCTGGGTCCCTGGGACGGGAGCTCCCCCAGTCAGGACACAGGGATGTTCACTACTGAAGTGGACAAGGGCCAAGCTGTAAATCAGGCCTCATTTTTTTGTGATGCCAGCTGCCAAATGTCTTAATAGCAAGCGTCCCACTTTATCCTAGATTGCAAGGGATCCAAAATGTTTCCTGAGAGATGTGACATGAGGGGGAAAAGGTCCAGCTCCAGCTCTCCTGTCTCAGCCTTCCTGAGTGTGCTCCAGCACCTCAGTAACATATCAAACCTTGCAGACAAGTGCTGAGGCCACAGGTGTGTAACAAGGCTCTCCTTGCAGTATAAAGATCCCTGGGCACTTCCAAGCTGATTCCAGCCAGATGAAATGTATCCTGTGTCTGCACTGTGGTGCTCTCCAACGCCCGCACAGAGCCACTGTAGTCAGCAGGACAGAATGCCTGTGTCACCACTGCCCTCTCACCCCAGACAGCATGTCTCCACGCCCTGTGACCTTCCTTGCTATGACTCTCCTGGGGATCAGATTAAAGGGAACAAGGTGATCCGAGCCCTATCTCTGCTGACACTCAGAATTCCCACTATTTATCAGCTTCTCTTTAAAAGTATTTCAGATTGCATTTCCATGTCTAGCATATGGAGACTTTCATTTATGTGACAGGTTGATGCTTTTATCGGGCATTTATAAGGATTTACAGTACCAGTGCCCTCCTCATGCAGCACAGGAATTCTCACAGAACGAACACTGGCAGAAGGACAGGATGTCCTCAGAGCAGCCTTTCCTTCTCTTTCCCATCCCACTTTTCCTAGGCTTTGCAGAGGCAGGTCAGGACAACAAAGGCTGTGAAAACACTGATGCCCTTCCCGAGCATTTTCAGCAGGGATGAGTGATGATGGATGCAGGCCCATTAAAAGAGCTGAGTACATGAGGCTCCCCTGTCCTTGTGACATGGGGATACAGGCAGCCAGCAATCCCCTGCCAGCAGGTGAGCAGCGATAGGCAAAGGAAGAGGAGAAAGGCGCTGAAGCCTGCAGGAGATCTGCAGAGAGGAGACGGATACTGGATTTGCAAAATAAAATCCTGCAGGACAGAGCCTGCAGGGCAGGGATTTCTCCTTTTGACAGCCTACAGTGAATGAAGCACAAAATAGCCTGCTGTCTCTGCAGACAGCAAGGATATTTGGAGATGTCAAACTGTAGTACAGAGGATGCACAAGAGGAATGGAGACACAGCTAACTACCTCCCAGGCTTCTTATTTCTTGTTCCAAGTGGGAGACCCTGAAATCATGGAAGCTTTTCTTCAAAAATATAGCTTTCTTTCTCCTTTGGGATAGCAGATGGAAATAAAGCTTATTTGGTCTTTGTTATCTGTCCTTGGTTCAGATTCAGTATTGCCTGGATTTTAAGCCCATGTATTTTCAGTCCTAGCAAGGGACAGGAGAACATCAATGGACACAGCCAGGCATAAAAAGTCCAGTTTCCCATTTCTAAACTCCACGTAGAAGCAGTTTCTCAGATTCTTTCAGGGGTTTATTAAGGACAGGTTATTTCTGCTGCATAGTTGATAATTTGCCTAATATAGCTCCAGTCTCATACTGAGATTCACCTTCTGATTTGACTTTGATTTGACAGCTGCATTTGGTAGTCTACAATGATCAATAACATGTTAGCTTTGGTAATATAGTTTCTTGATTTTTAGTTCGAGTTGGTTAAGTGCATTGATAGAATCTGGAAGGTGCCCAGAGGCCCATTAGGCTCCATTAGGACCCCGGGAACAGCTCTTCAGGAAGAGGCTGATCTAAAACTGCCCTGTTCCCTGCCCAGCTAAGCACCTGGGGAGAGCAGGGCACTGCTTCTTGGCAGCAAACCCTGTCACAGCCCTGCCCTTTCCAAGTTCATGAGCCTGGCCTTGTGCAGATGCTCAGTGAACTGGTTAGGAAAAGCAAGTCACCAGAAACAAAAAATCAAAATAAATGCTTTTGTGCAAGTTTAGGTCACCAAACTGGCTGAGAGCATCAGGAATGCTGGTTCCAGGGCAGAGTAGCATCAAAGCTGGGAGGATGTAGAGAACCAGCTACAGTACCCTACCAGCAGAGAAAGTTCCTCCAGGAAAATTACAGTGCTGCACTAACCATCTATTTGACTTTTCTCATTAAACATTAAAAGTGTCTTTAGCTGCTTTACCATCACCTGATATTGCCACTTGAATTGTGAATGGCCACATCTACTTGGGGCTTAATGAGGTTTAATTAATTTATAGCCACACCTTACTTCCCTGGTATTAATTTGCCTGCAGACGCATGTGTTGTCCATAGTCTCTCCTTCAGCTTGAAGGGGCAAAAGGTAATTTGAAGTGATAAATAAGAGTCTCAGCAAAGCTGGGGTTGGGATAATGGGGAGAGATTATAAGGGAGGGTCTGGTCACAGTACCCAGAGAACTGGCACTGAGCTGACAGAGCAAGCAGTAAATGGGTTGCAGAGAAGTTTCTCATCCTTGGTCTGCACAGGGCAGAGCAGAACAGAGAGGGGAGCTGATGCTGCCTGCACTGAGCCCCTTCTGACACTGCAAACTGAGGAGATCTGTGCTCTTGGGAGAGAACAGTCTGAGCCTCCTGCTCTGTCCGTGTCCTGCCAAACAGACAGGGAAAGAAAGGGGGAACAAGGCAATGTTTGAGAAGGAGCAGCACAGAAAAGGCTATGAGGAGTATGTTTTAAACCCACTAGCACTGAAAAAACTTGCAGCCAAGTGCCAGTCATCCAATATGCAGGCACAGTTGGATAATATTAAGGGTGATGGCTAGCTGCAAACAGATTCTGGGTGCCTGTTATTTTGCTGAGAATTTCCATGCTTTTTGGAGAGTTTAAATCAGAACTTTAATGGGCTTTTGATGTGGTTTTAGTCTGGTGAATAGTTTCCCGTTGTATCTGCTTATTCAGTGAAATAGCGAGGAAGGGCTGTTACACTGGAAGATGACAAGAGACTATAGAAGCCTATCTCAGCTGCATTTGCACAGCAGAAGCCTTTAAAAATTGCTGTGCTATGAACAAGACATTTCCATATTTCACGGCTATTTTTGCTGGATGCCTGAAGTTGATGATACAGCAAAAAAATTTGAATGAAGGGAGAAGGAAAAAAAATCCTTCTGCTGTTCCTTTCTTTTCCACAATTTGCATCTCAGCCATGCTACTTGGCAAAGCCAACAAAGCAAAGTATGTTGTGGCTGTAAAATGATAAGCACATGGGCTATGCTGAGGATGATTTCTCCCCAGCGTTTGGTTAGGAAAATGGGGATTCGTTTCAAAGTTGAACATTTTACTATTTTGTTTTGTTTTGTTTTTTGCTTTGCTTCTCCTTTTTTTTTCTCCAAAAACATATAAGGGCAGCTGTGTTTTGGGTTTTGTTTATTTTTTCTTTTGGAAAACAAGTTCAGAGGGATTCAGGGACATTGATAATCCATGTGTGCTCCCACTTAAACTTATGGTAACAGAGAAATGAACCCTCTGTGTGCCTGGATAACCATCACCCCCAGTACTCTGCTTACTTATCCAAGCCTGCAGAGATCTACCAAGCTCTGTATTTTTCATGGTGTAAGAAAGCATGCAAAGAAAAAATCAATAATAGGCAGGGGCAATCCTGCTAAGTGCTGCTTGGTGAGTCTGTAGGACATGGCTCTAGACTGAGGAAGCTAAAAGTAAGAAATGGAGACATGGAACTTCAAGGAAAGTTTTCTGCTGTATTAGTCTGTTGTGTTTCCACAGAGGCTGCTCAGGACTCTGGGATATTATGCCCATGTGTGATGCTGTGCCCAAAATTAATGGTTGCTTTTCAAAGCTCTTAGAGTCTGGGGTTTTTTGGTTCTATATCATTTATGCTAATTATCATCTGTGACCATTTCTTGGGCACCTTCCATGCGTTTGACAGGCTCTGTCCCACTGTAGAAGACACAGTGTATACTGAAATGCTCTAATAAAATTGCCTGTTCCTCTGCAATTAACTCAGTTCTTATGGCATCACTAAACAAGACAGGCTTGGGGTATTTTTTCTCAAAAGAAGGATTTGAAAAGACCTTGTGGACTGAAAATAGGAGACCAGCTTGTGAATGACGGAAAAAGATCCCATCCACTCCCAGACTCCCACTGTGCTGGGTGTTTTGAGCTTGCCCTGTGACTACCTGGCCATTTGTCACGTAGCGCAATACCTCAAAGGCCTTCCTTGTGCACCACAAAGTGCAAGTGCCCTTGTAGTGCAGATGTAGTGAAATATTTGTCCTTGACCTACCTTCAGCAGCCATGAAGGGTGTGAGGTTTTTCCTTTAGATCTGCAGACCAAATAAGAGTAGAGACCTGCAGTTTTCTCTCACTAAAGGGTTGAAGTTTCTCTAGTCTGACATTAATACAATGACCACAGGCAACTCTGGGCTGGAGAAGGGGCTGCCTGTGGGGACATAGGTTTAAACAGCAGGTTGAGGTGTCAGAATAAGGAAAGCAGTTCCATCCAAAACTTTCGACTCTGGGGCCTCAGGCATGTCTCACACATGCCATGGAGGAACTGAGGTGGAGACCACAGCTCAGGGCTGGCAGCCATAAAGTCAGCCAGATTGTCCCAAGTCGCTGAACATCTCTATTGCTCACTCTCTCCATCCATAAAACAGGATTATAACACTTGTCTCAGATGGGTGTGTGAGGCTCTGAGGCTGCAGTAAACCTGTGGCTGTTGGCTGGAACACACCATACCAACACTCACTGTTGTTACTAGGGAATAATTCTCTGCATATGACCCAAACAAACTGAAAGGGATTTTAGAAGGTGGCTCTGTGCCATAGAAATTACAGTGATGCTGGCCCTGGATAAGCAAATGGTTTGAACAAGTCTATCCTCTGCTGAAGGCTGGGACACAGAAAAAGCCCATTTGATTGTTTTTTAATAGTGGGAAGATACGCAATTTTTTTCTTCATATGCTTTTGGCTCTGGGAGCAGTGAAAAAGCATGAGAAGTACTCAAAACACTGGAAAAGCAAAGAGAACAGCTAACATTAATCTGACCCTCAATAGAACAGTGCAAATGAAGGCTCCTTTCATCAGATTTGTACTGTGTTCATAGGAGAACTGGGAGTAATTCTAGAAATAAAATCCAAAATATGGGATCTGTTGCAGATTGCATCTGCTGAAATACCTGCAGGAGTCAGCAACTCCTCCTGCAGACTGGAGTTTGTAGAAAAAACTAAAACTTTCCTACAAGTAAAACTTTCCTGGCTTTGACTCTGTTTAGGTCAAAATTTGGGGAATTACAGGAGTTTCCCCAGGCTAATAGCAAAAATTGAGGGATGTAAAACTCATATGAAACACAACTGCAAATAGGGTCATACTCTAACACAGATGTGCCTGACACTAGAAGAGAATCCAAACCCAGTGAAACCACCGAATCTTTCCTTTCCCTTCACAATTCCTGTTTTGATTCAAACCCCTGATGACACTAAAAGAGGAGAAATTTAAAATTAGGCCAGTACTCTGAACTCCCATTAGAGATGCTGAGGTTGCTGGGGTTGTTACCAGAACAAAGTCCTGAGCTGCAATCATTGCTTACTCTGAGAAGAGCTGGGGCCCTGTGCTCCAGCAAGGATTCACTGCCCCAGGATGGCTCTGGTATAAGGTTTAATCAGGTTAGCTGGGTTTTCTTTCTTGATTTCACAGCCTCCATTCAGCCCACCAGATTATAAACTTTCAACATGTAATTGAACCTGACTCAAGGAGCCAATTGTGTTACAGCGAGCTCTAAAACGGGGAATGGTAAGGGCTAAAGTTTTCATTCAACGAATGCAATTTCTATGCGCAGAAATCAATTCAATTGACATCAGTTGAGCTTTAATGCTGAATTAAAGAGCTGCCAGGTTTCCCCCATGGGGCTTTTACAGTCCGGGTTTTATGAATTCATTAAAATGCACACACAAACTTTTAGGGAAATAGCATTACACTGTAATAAGAGCTACAAATCGACCATATTCCTCTGAGAGAGAAGTCTAATTTGAGTTGCCTAGTTGGCAAAATTGTTTTCTTTTGCTTTGCATTTATTAACAGAGGGTGTCATATTTTCCCTTGTTTCCATTTTGGTGTCTAGATATTTGCTTAGCAGGGCAAAGCATCATGTTTAGAAATATCAAGGGGAGATGAAATCTTTCAAAAGCAGGTGCCCACTTGGGAAGCTGTAGTGCACCCAAGGCAAACCATGCTTCAGGGCAGCCAGGAGGGCTGGGCTGGGAGTCTGAATGATGCAGTGAACACTTCTAGATGGATGGTGTCTGCCAAGGGGAAGTTGGACCCCCTCCGTCTAGTATGGAGATCAGCAGGATGTCCACAAAGCCATCTGTGCTGAAGGAGAAACCAGCTTCAGTGAGAACTGAAAATCAATCTCAGACCAGTGGAGAAATGAGAGACTCAGACATTTTAGAAAGATGTCTGGAGTTTCAGTGACCAGGTGAAGTTCACTGAAATGAATCTCACCAAAAAGAAATAGCCTTGCAGCAGCCCACAGCTCCCATTTTCTCTGCACTAACTGCAGGCGCAATTAAACTCACAAATTTCACCTTCCTCTGATTTACTGACAATGGCTGGGAAGCTGCAGGGGCAGCCACAGAAATCATGCCCATGGAAAAGTCCTTTGAACAGGTCAGCACCACTGGGCTGCCTCTGTGTCTGTGTTGTTGCCCTTCTCCTGTGGCACACATTGCAGCACTTCCTGATAATGAGCATTCACAGGGTTTTGTTAAGTATGCGCTCTAATTGGATTGATGACCCTGGTGATTGGAGGTCTTGACCTATCCATAAAACAAGTGGGACTTAGAAAGCACAATTTCCTCATCCTGCTGTTTTCCTAGCATGACTTGGCTCCAGCTTTTGACGGATGAGTGAGTTTCTAGGGCTAATTCAGCTCCCACGGGGAAGGCACAGTTGATGTCATTTGGGATGGTGAATTTTGCAATAGAGACACACATGCCTGTGGAAGGAGACTCTAGAGACAGATCTGACAGGAAGCCAACCCTCTGTCGAGTGGTAATAGATAACAGCCACTGCCAACTCTCATTTCCAGGCTAACTTAGTGATGTGGAATGACTCCATATGCTCCAAACATATCTGATCTCCCACTCTGATGGGTCAGGAGTACCCAGAGACACAAGGGAAAGGGGCACAAAGTCACCGAGGACAGGACTCTTTGCTCCCAAGGTTGAAGATATCTCAGTGCTGGATGCACTCATGGGACTCCCTCCAAGGAAACAAAACTAAATGGCACCTCTATCCCTAGTGGCAAATCATCCAGAGTAGCTGAAGGAGGCATGGCACAGAACAGACTCACTCAAAGTCAGTGCATCTGTTGGCTTCCTCTGCTCCCTTCCCGAGATGCCCAAGTAGCCAACACATCACAGTGTTACAGCTGTGGGGCGTGCAGTGTACAAAGGAATTATTTGTGTCACTTCTTCAATGTTTTGTACAGACTGAGCTTCTTGTCCATGCATTCATGAAGGGTTGTGAAGAAGAACCTACAAAAAGATTAATTCAAAGGTTGTATCTTTGAATATCTTTGAATTGTTGGACAGTTATTACTTTTAAAGAGCAGATACTTTCCTTTTCTTCAAATCTATGTTTTTTTCCCTCAACAGGGATTTGCATGAGACCAGGGAAAAAAAATTCACTGCAAATTTGCTGATGAGCCAGCTAAGATATTAGAGGGGGAGGGAGAGGAGTCCTCTCCACCTCCTTTTTTCTTTTCAGTGGATCATGCTGAGTCTTTCCAGATGAAAAGAAGGCTCTTTACACTCAGAGAACTCACAGGAGAAAAGGGGGAACAAGAGGTAACTAGGCCAAGCACTCTTACAATGAACCTGGTGATCTGCATACCAAGAAGAAAATGTCTTTTACCCATATCACCAGCCTCTGTGAATATCCAAGTGGAAAGTTCCACCCCAACTGTCTGGAGACCCATCAGCAGCAGGACTGGGACCCTTCTTTTTAACCTATAAATTGACACAAATGGGCAAATTACAGACCCAGCAGGAGGGATTATGCCTGAGGCAGACAAGATGCGATTCATGCAGCAAAAGCATCAGGAAGGGGGAAGCTCAGCGCCTCCATTCCTTGCCCAGTCCCTTTTCCCAGGTCAAGAAGCAAAGCTCATTGGAGATGGTTGTCACCCCAGCAGGACACAAATCCTGCTGCTGGCCAAGTCCTGCAGGCAGTGGCAGAAGCCACGTGTTGAATCAGCTTTCCTGAGGCCACCTGGCTCACGTGCCCCAAGCTGCCAACTCCAAATGGAAAGCTTCCTAGCCTGGGAAATCTTAGACACTTGTCAGTGTGATTGTATGTGCAGAAAATATCTGTGACAGATAGACTGCTAGATAGATCTTAATAAAAATTGTTCTTAAAACCAAATGTTCCAAGAACTTGGTCCAAAAGAGAAAAATCCTGTGAGTCTAAGAAAAATAAATCCCATTAAAAGAAATTTGGAAAAAAACCTAAAGAGAGTTTGAAATAGCCAAATATTAATAGTGCAGGTTATTGCAAATCTCTATTTATTTTATCCCACTCTCCTTTATACTCCCATACATCCCTCTCTAGACCTGCCTATGTCCGCACTGGACCATGATAATTCATTCCCTGGGAGGCTTTCTTTGGAAAGTGAAGGAACGGGCGGACTGGAAACTTCGGCTGCACCCTGGCTATCAAAAGAGATGAGCAAATGGTTGGCGATTCCCGACGAGCAGCACCGAGGTTCCTATTTTCTTGGCTCCGGAGTGTAACTCGGAACCTGTCGCACGTCCTTTCCCGCCGTGTCCCGGGAGGGGCGCGGGCAGCGCTGCGGATCTTCACTCGTGGGGTGCGAGTGACACCCTGTGGTCACCTGTCCCCGGGCTCCTCCCGGAGTGCCAGGGCTCGCAAAGAGCCAGGGGTGGGAGGGGATGGCTTCAGCCCCCTGCCAGGGCATTCCTCTCCCCTCGGCATCCACAAAGGGACGAATCTTCCAGCCGGGAAGAGGAAGGACTTTTGACTTGAAAGGCAAATGGCTCTCTGAGCCTCTCGGAGCTTCAGGCAAATCTGAGGCTTGGGGTGAAATCAGAAGTTTTCTGTCCCCATGTAGCTGATTCCTTTTGACCTGTTGCTCTCCCGCCCCTGTGTTTGGCGGGCACTGCAGCCCCCAGAAGTGATGTGACCCCGGCATCATCCCATGGCTCTGGCTGGAGGACTCGGCATGCAGGGGGAATAGTTGGACATGATGGTCTTAGAGGTCTGAATGATCCTGTGATTCTAAAGATATATTTGCCCATGAGATTGCCAGTTGTGGTCAAAAAACTATGGAGAGTTGAATAGTTCAGGCAAAAGCTGGAGAATCACCTCAGCAAATGCAAAGTGCAGCAGAGGATCACTCATCTTTAATCCAGACCCAGACTCCCAGAGCTGTTCAGGCACACACAGTAAAAGCAGCATGATGGAGATGCAGGACCATAAATACAAAGTGCTCCCAGGCTCACCAATAGCCAGACCTGGATGCATTAAAGGTTTAAGCAGAGGTTTGTTCAGCTCAGACCCAAGCCCCACCTCTGCAAATGTTTCTTTTCATGGATAGCTGCGGATTTGGATTTGTTAGGGTTTTTAATTTTGTACGTGGCATGAAGAAATGAAGACATTCCCAACACATATATGAAATCACCCAATCCATCACTGGGTCATTGTGAGGCTGCAGAACATTCTGGTTTGCTGTTGAGAGAAGAGGGAAAAAGTATCTCTTACAGAAGGAAGAAGAACCCAACATTGCAGTCACAGAGTTGCAGTATTACTTGTCTGGATCAAGCATTGTTTTGTTCAAAATGTCAAATTCTGGATGGCTGTGTTTCAGCAATCCAGATAGTAGTTAGCTTGAAAATCATCCTTCTGTCACAGAATTTCCAAATTACAGAGAAAAAAAAAAGTGAGTGAAAAGAACCCTGTCTTTAGGTTTGGCAACTCCTTCCATTTTAGCAACAAACCAACAGTTTTCATGTGAATTCACTGCCCCCAGCACAATTAGGTGTTTATGATTTTAGGTTTTCCTGCAGTAGGAGGGAGAAATGATTAATCTCTTTATTAGGGATGGATGGGAGGACAGAGTTCAGTAAACATCCATATCTACTGAATCTTCAAACTTTGGATACCTGCCCCTCCTGACTCTTTTATAGCATTTCTCTCAATTGGATAATTTTAGATCTTTACATACCTGCTAATATCCTCTGCAAAAGAAGGTGGGGGAAAAATAGATTGCAAATTTGTGTACATTTGCATACATTTGCATACATTTCAGCACATTTCCTCAAAGGTGCATGCCCTCCTGCTAGGAAGTGATTGTCCACCAAGTTCTAATGTGAAAGTGCTACTTCCTTCCTGTGTTCATCCATGAACGGAGGCAAGATGGGAGAGTCACAAATACTTACAGGTTAAACACTCCATTTCCACAGCTCAGCCTCTCAGTGATGGAGCAGATCAGCCTAGAACACAGGTTATGAAATAATTTCATATCTCTTTGCTCTTATCTGTCCCAAAACGCATACCAAATGCAAAGCCCTGCTGTGCGTTGCCCACACAAGCACTCGCAATTCTGCCTCTACAGGATGTCTGTCCACAAACCCATCTCACATTTATGGAGTGTTCACCAAACTACCACAACTCTCCTCCTTCCACAGGTGTGAAATCATGGAGAAAAGAGCTGCCAGGCTTGTAGGCTCCAGCAACCACGTATAAGCACAACCAATCAAGAAATCCCAGAGGCTTCTGTTCTGCCAGGTATTTTCCAATCCAGTAGGTCAATTCAATCATTCTCCATTTTGAGAGAGATTACGATCAACCCTTTCCATGGTTCGATCTGTAGTTCAGTGGTGGTCCTGGATGTTGGTGCATCAGGTCCCCAGGAATCAGAAAACTTGGCCTTTACTGGAAATCAAAATGCAACACAAAACCAGCCCACCCGCATCACACCATCTTCTAACCCTTCAGGTTGTGAAAATCATCTTCCTAATGTAAATAGCTTCAGTAATCAGGATTGTTGAGTATACAGTACTAAGGAATGTGCAGTTCATTATTTTTTCAATGAGAACATATTAAATTATGCTTTTTGATATCTCTTTTTGAAATGTGGATTATGAAATTTTTATGTGCTTGGATGTGTGCGCTGACTCTGTCCATACATAGCAAATGCACTTAAAATACTAACATTTCCTCATAATAGCTTGATAGATTAGATTTTGCTTTAAAAGGAGGAGGAGAGGGAAATCAGATAAAAGAAGCTGGCTTGGGAGATTTTGATAGGAATATTTGCAAATCATGATTCACCCAACTACCAAATGATCCAGAAAACAATTGAGCCCCTTCTGAGCAATCAAGAAATAAAATTGGTTGCTGTGGACCCTCCTCTGCTGCAAAGTGCAGTAATTGCTACTGCTTGAATGAAACCACTGCTGTACAGTAGGTGACCTTTCTCCCCAAAAAGCAGAAATACAGGAAAACCACTCTGCTCTGCTGTGGGTGGTGTGGTCACTCCTCCAGCAGCTCTGTCCCTGGGAGCACCAGGTCTCAGGTTGAGCCTACATTGAGTTTTTGCAAGTAATGAGCAGATGGGACATCCACACAGGATGTTATTCTTCATAGAGAATCACTGTCCTAAGATAAAAACATAGCACATCTGTCAGGTTTCCCTCTATTTGTAGAAAGGACCAAATAAAGGGTTCATCCTTGGATATGAGAGGTCTCCTGTCTTAGATTTGCCCTGGCTGCTAAACAGATGGCGCATTTCGAAGGAACTGAAGCTCCAATAATTCCCCTCATGCTGCAGCCTCAGATCCATCATCCTTTAGCTTTTAACAGCCAGAGGGAGACAGGCATAACTGTACTTCAGAATAGGGGCTGGAACATTAGTCAAGCCAACCCAAATATAAATCCAGCACCATCAGGTCTTTCCCTGCAGCTATGTACTCTCTCCCATGTGATTTTTAGGCAACATTTTCCAATCTCCTTTCTGATAACACCATCGTCAAGTAGCACTCAGGACATTATCCCAATATTAACAGAAACACAAAACCCCTCTTCCTGCAATCAAGTATTTCCTTCCACCAAGAGAGCTACCAGGTTGTGGGCACATCTGTTGGCTTGTTTATACTTTAATGTCATCCAAATAATAAGAGCATCAGGAAAAAGAAAACAAAACACAGAAAACTCTCTAGTGGGGTTGGTGCTGCTGTGTGTACCTATGGTAACTACTGTGAGCATTAAGATGAAGCACTTCAAGCATGAATAATAATACAAAAAAAATCTAGAAGATAGATTAAAGCGCCACAGCACTTTGTAATAGTATTTGTAATGCAGATAAAGCATTTGTACTCTAATTCCCAGCATCACCAACAAAATAAGTAAGTGTGCTTGGATTGCATTTTTCTTTCAAAAATGGTTCAAAAATTATTCATATTGAAGGAAAACAACTTAAACTGGATTTAGAAACACAATGCAAGCGGGAAAGTTGCTCGCTGTTATCAGCGTGACAAGAGCAACCTGTTCCTTTGATAAATGGTGCTTGAAGAAAGACACAACGCTCATCTGCTTTGTGTTTTAAGTTTAATTAAGTAGAGAATTAATGTTTGCAAAATGCTTTGAGATCCTTCATCAGACAGAGCATGTACAAGTGCAAAGTGCTTTCAGCATGAAACATATTTCCAGGAGTTGTACTAACCTATTTGTGTCTTTCTGACAGCCTGATCTGCAGCCTGAAGTGGTCAGGGATAAGATCCCTGCTGACTTCAAGGTGTATGAGATCAAGCCTGCAGGACATGAGTCTTGATTTAGTAGGCAAGTCCCCCAGAAGAGAGCTGGAATACTTCCACACTAAGAGTCAGGCACGTATTTAAGTAGCTTGCTTTAGAGAGTATATTTTTATATGCGTGCTGTTCACTGAGTCATAGAGCTCAGGGCCAGAAAAGGCCATTAGCACAGCTCGGAAGACCTCCTGTTTATTTCAGGCCATTATATTTTACCCAATGTCCCTGTGCGAGTGTAACAACCTGTGCCTGCTGAAACAGATCTTCCAGAAAGTGCTTCCAGGCTTGCTTTAAGGCCAGGTGGGTATAAGGAATCTACCACTTTCTTTGGACTAGTGCCTAATCAAACTTCCCTGCTTAAAATGCGAACCTTATTTCCTTATGTCTCCTTTGAATTTATCTGGCTTCAACTCCTGGCCATTAGTTCCCAGCTCTACCTCTCTGCCCTGGACAGAAGAGCCCTTTAGCAGACAGAACTTGCTGCAGAAACATTTGCTAAGGTAGCATTACAAAGGCCACCTTAATGCCTGAGAGTGGAAGATCACTGCTCAGGCTAAGAAAGGAATTAGAAGACTTAACATTAGCCTATAGGGTGGATGCAGAAACGTCATAGCCTAAAAGGACAAAAACAGGCAAATGAGAGAAAAGTAAGAAATATGACTGCCATTGGAAAAGCATCTTCTTAGCTCTGTTTTATTGCCAGTCATTTGCATTGAGAAGGCAGGAGGTTTTACCAAAAATCAGCAAAAAAACCAAACTCCTTAATAGCCTCCTTAACAGAGGTATACAATAACCTCCTTTTCTGGACAGTTACAGCCTGTGTGTTGGCAATACTTGGTTCCCAGGAGGAGCAGCAGAACAAGGACTGGTTCACTGAATCAAATCTGGAACCCAGCAGGGCTGAAATCCCACCATAATTCCGTGACAGCAGGTAAGTTCTGGGAGATGTGGGTAACCCTGGGCCCAGCTTCACAATATTGCTCATACTACAGGCACACCTATTCAGAGCACACAGGAACTGCTTTTGGCCCATCACTCTGGCAGTCAGATAAAGCACCGTGATGGGGACCTGCTGGAAGCTGGAAGCTGGAAACCAGCTCAGACCTTTAAACCAAACACATTTGGAAAGCCATATGCCACCAGCCCAGGCAGCGAGGAGAATCCGTCTGCTCGCTCAGAGCCCGCTGCAACTCCCACTCATGGCAACGGAGATAGAGCTGGATGGGGAAAGTACCTCGTCTTTCTTACTTTGTTATTATTTTAGGCTTTCCTCACAAAACCTCCAGTGCATGCAGGCAAAGAATTTGTGAATAGACAGGGGACACTCACCCCTGCATAAACATCCGCTGTTTCCAAGTCCAGACACCTGACATGATCTCCCTGCCACCACTTTGGAACTGCAGCAAGTGAATATCATTAGCAGCACCTCCCAGCCCCAGCACAGGAGCTTCGTTTGCTTTACTGTTGGCTTGGTAACAGCTGCTGTTGTGGTTTGAGGTGGAAGGAGGGCAAAAAAAAGTGCTTATTGCTTCAGAGCTTTTCAGGAAAGCCTTGTAGCCTTCCTTGGCAGGGTTTAACAGAGGCCAGGCGCTCTCTGGAGCAATGGCCAGCGATGCTCCCAGGTAGCGCTCTTTGCTGCTGTAGCAGTGTCCCCTTTTCCCCCACACAAGGCCGGGACAGGGGCAGAGCCCAGGGCTGGGCGGAGGTACCTGGAGCAGCAAAGGAGCAGCCACTGGGCACAGACAGTCCTGACATACTCCCTGCAAGTAACAGGGCAATGATGTGCAGCTCTGCCCCATCCTGACCCTGGAACGCTGAGGGTGAAACACGTGTTCAGGCAGTTTCTGAAGCAGAGCCTCATGGCTGTTCATATTCAGTGGGGCAGGTGATAGGAGACCCATCCAAAATGCCACTTGCCTCCCTCTCTCAGTGCATCAGCCAAGACAGACATCTGGAAGGAAAACTTGGGTCTGTGTTCAGATTTCACCAACAGCTCTATGTAATGCAGCATGTAATGAAATTACCACCCACCTTTAATGTGCTTTAATACAGCAGGCTGCATGAAATCCAGGTCGAGGTCCCATTTTTAGTACAGTTTGGGTTTCTCTTTAGTGACAAGCAGATATGGATGCAAGAGTTGCCACTAAACATCACCTTTCTGACAGTGGCGTCAGAAGGAGATGAAGCTGTGTCTTCATCCTCAGCTTAAAGCCTTGAACTTCAGCCTTGCAAAAACACATTAGGTTCAGGTGACACAATTGCTTTGGAGAGAAAAGAAGACTTTTTTCTGGGTGATTTTTTGTTGTGCCCTTACTGTTCTGCTTCCATCTGATTACAACCAGGATATTGCCAAGTTTTCCAGACCACTATTTTTAATTCTCCCTCCCCTGCAACTCTCTGACTCCCTTGACCTGCTACCATAATGGGCTTGCAGGGAAAAGCAATTGTGGGAACTCTGGGCCTTTCTGCTTTGTGAAGGACAGGACTATCTCCATGCTGCCATTCATCCCATCAGCCAAAGCCCAGGGAAAGCACAATTTGCTGCAAGCCGATAGCAGCACGCTGACACTTAGCGGGATGGGAACGTGCTCCTGCCTGACAGGGAACAGTCACACATCACATTAAAGGAAAAAAGGGAACAGGGAGGGGAGAGGAAAAGAGGTAGAGAAGGGGAGAGAAAGAAAAAAAAGAAGGAATTGTTAGCTGTTCGGAAAATGGCCTGTAATTTGGGTGTCAGTACTAAAATGTTAGGTCAGATGTTTTGATTGAATGTCGTTAGGAATTGTATGTTAGAGAGTCATGCTTCCCATTTTACTGACAGAGCAAACTAATGGGAGAATATTCCAAAGTGACTGATTTTTGTGCCAAGACTCTTACTGATATCTCAAAGCAGCACAGGAAATGCCACTGCATGAATAAACACATTTTTCTCAAGTTATTTAAATAATATATATATTAAAAAATATAAAAATAAATTCAAACTCAGCCGAAAGAACAGCTCAGTCACTGCAGCCCACCAGCCAGAGCTGGAAAGTCCATAAAATAAGCAAGTGTCTTTTTAATTTTTTTTTTTTTTTAACTCTCCCAGTGAGATCAACTTGATGATCTCCCCTCTACAGGCCATGTCTCTTTGGAAGAACAGTGCTGTTAATTTGCTCTCTCACATGACTGAATGTAATACACTTCTCTAACCTTTTAACATTTTGCTGCTTGCATGGCATACCTGTGTCTTACTTATTGCTCATCAAATTATGCATGGAACTCAGAGCCCTGCTTAGATGTCTTAAATATATCTGCATCAAAAATATAATTCTGTAATCCAGGCAGCACAAAATCATTATCACAATCTCATCTGCATATTAGGATTCATTCTCCCAGCCTGAGAATGCAGCACTGAAATAGCCAAGCATAAAAGAAATGGAGAATTTTCCTCAGGTGGTGCCTCATAAATCATCAGTTTCCTATTTACAGATTTTTTTCCCTCTGGATTTCCATCTATTTATTTATTTATCACTTTCTAGAATACAGAGTAATTAATATAATCTTCTCTGCAGACAGGAAAAAAATAAGAAAAGAAAAATGAAGCAATGTTGCCTGAGCACATCTACCAAGTCCTCTCCATTTGTGCTTGTGAGCATAGAAATGTTGTGGAGCAGGAAGAGAGCGGTTTAGGTTTTGGCCAAGAAGTTCTGAGCTCTGGACATGGCTCCTACCTCTGCTCTGTGTGCCCTGGGCAACCTGAAACAAATTCATCAAACCATCAGGACAGCTCAAATGTCTGATTTTCAGTGGGACACACTCCTCCCTTTGGGCATTGGCTCCTAAATGCAGATGACTGGTTCAAAAATAAATATTTCTCCAGTCTGCTGGTGGTTTCCAGTGGCTCTGCTTATGGGTGTCCAACGTGAGAAAAGTTAAGGTGACTGATTTAGGGACAGTAAATTTTCAGCACTTTTGGTAAAGCTGAATGCCAAAAAAATTTCTACTGGTGATTGAAATTGTCAGCCAAAGCTTTTTACTTGCAAATCTCCAGTTCAATTCTGGCTCAGGCAAGCGGGCACTGGGAGTTGTTCCTGTCTGACAGTTGCATCAGCAGCATCTGGAAAATGAGTTGCTAAGTTTCAGCTTAATTTCTAGTGAATACATAACTAGAAACCCATTCAGGGCATACATCCTGGTACCTACCAACTGCAATTGCCTGTGAATCATCAGGGATGCATTTGTACAAACGATGCTACCACAAACAAATGGTAGTGATTGCATCATTCTTGCCTCAGCACAGAAATCAGACACTAAATCATAAAACCCGTTTTGTTTCTTGAGGCCAAGAGCACAGAAGGAGAGGAAACAGGCCCAGATTTTGGAATCTAGAGCTAGATAGGTTTATCAAGCCTATGAGCTTCTCCTGAAATATTGCTGAGAAATGCTTTGTGGGCTGACAGAGGCAATGGCCTCAAGGGAAGGCAAGGAGAGCAAATTAATTATAATGTTGAAGTTAAACCGGAACAAAAGCAAGTGGAGGCAGAGCCAACTGTGAGTCCAACGAACCTCCCTAAAGCAGGAATTTTCCAGCAATTAATAGGGACTGTACCCTGATAAAGGTTACCTTGTCACTGCTAACACTATGTGATTTTCCCCTATACCCATATCTGTATCGTTTGTCAGGAATGAACTTTAATAGGATTATGCTGTCAGAACTCATCATCAGAGTGACCACACACATGGTACAGTAGATGCAGTGCAAAGATCTGCTTTGATTTTCTCCTGTGAAGTGCCAAACTGGTTTCAAATATGCATTAGAGACACTGGCACCAAGATAAGTCACGCAACACCACAGCAGAACTCTCCTCAGGAGCCTTCACTCAGAGCAGGAAAGAGAGGTGCAAAGACAGGCTGGTAAGAGGTGAGATACACAGGCTCTGGTCCCAACTCTGCTAACAGCTTTTGATAACTGTCAGGCTGGCTGGGTCATGATTTTTCCAAAAATGCAGTTTCATGTGTGAAAATGCTCACACAACTGGATCCTTAACTTGGCCAAAAAAATTGCCAAGGTGAGGTGGGGGATCCCT
This sequence comes from Bombycilla garrulus, assembly GCA_013400315.1. Lineage (NCBI taxonomy): Eukaryota > Metazoa > Chordata > Aves > Passeriformes > Bombycillidae > Bombycilla > Bombycilla garrulus. Next base: position 809,562 of record VXBU01014877.1, read on the forward strand.
ATCAAGCCTACACCTGCAATTGGGTGTACAACCTAGCTAAAAAATTCCACCTCAACATTTGGAGTCATAAATGACCATGAGAATGCATAGATCTTGTACCTTTCATCCCCCTGAGTCTTCATATCTTTTTCCATCTCTCTCTCCCCACACATTTTTAGAAAACAGGCAGGATTCTTAGCTACTTCACCAGATTACCTTTTAAAATGAATTAACGCTTGCAAAGAGCTCTGTGATTCTTGGATGGAAGGTGCATAGGCACAGAGATTATAATTAAACTGCTAAACGGGGCAACTGGATTTACTCAGAGTGCTGCCAACAACTGTGTGCTGCGCTTTCAAGCAGAGCAAAACACACTTCCAACCAAAGGGACAGACATGACCCACATTTGTGCCCTCAAGGCTGCTTGGAAAAAGAGCAACCAGCAAACTCCACCAAGTTTAGAAGGCTGCTTGAGGAAACAGAAAACTCCTTAGTAGTTCTTTGGGGCCATGAGGGCACTGAAAACCACCTCCCATGATCCATCACAATATTGGGTGGAGATGAATATTGTTGTTATTTTCAGCACAGGAGACTGCTCTGTGATAGAAGAGCTCAGTGAGGCCGTTTTACCCTCACTAAGCCATTTTAGTTGTATGAGACTCTGGGTAGGCTGGCTCTGTTCTACCTTCCAGACATGATTTTTCATGGGGTCTCCTCCAGCAGGCTGGGTGAGAGGTGCCACTTGCAAGTCTTCAGAATTGCATCCTGACTCTCAGCCATCCAAAGTAATTTTGGCTGCTATGGAAAGATGCAGTCACTAATGTTTGCAGCCGTGACCTACCACCCCCAAATAATAATACAAGGATATTTGAGGTCAAGTGGCCACCAAAGGATTAAGTAAATCATCTCCCTGATGTTCTTTCTACAGTCAGTTACCCATGATATTGAGCACATTATTATGATCTGAATTAATGCTTGGATCTGTGGAGAGGTAAAGCCTCAAATACCTTTAGTGTGACCACTTTAACTGAAGGGAAGTTCATTACAGCCCAGCCTGCAGCAGCCCAAGGTGAAGAGAGTAATGTGAACAGCCACAGCGACGGTCACGGCATTAGCATGACAGGCCTGCTCTGATACTCACTCCTCCTCTACTCTAACCATACTCCTAAGAAGGGTTCCCAGTTTTTCCTCCAGGCATTCTTAGCTCCTACAGGAAGGAGAGGATCGCTGTTGGGTGCTCAGCACTTACTGGCTCTGAGGCTTTAGATAAGTCAGGGATATAGAAACAATAGGAGCCTCCGAAGCATTCATGCATTGCAGTGGTAATATAGGGCGGAGGAAGTGATAATATCTGTCAGACTCGTGTTTATTAACCATTTTATAATCACAATACATGCAATTACAGTTTGACAAGACACTGCCAATGTGAACAACATCTGGAAGTGTGCTGGGGTCTTCAGAATGAGTACAGTTTCATTTCCATTATTTGCTTCTGCTGAGAGTGGCAGTAAACCGTAGTTAATAAAGGAAAGCCAGCTTTTATGGGCTAGGAAGACAGTAAATACATGCAAAATGGTTTGTTGAATCTAGCAGTGGGGTGCCATAAGAGGCTTCATAAAGCAGGGATAGAGTTTAGCATCATTCTTTTAGGGCTGGGAGTGATGCAGAATAAATCTCTCTTGAGTCTACTTACTGACAGCCCCAGTTCAGATGGTGCACACACAGGCAGTGCTTCTTTCTCTGCAGAGTTTCTGTTAATCACTGTTAATACCAGTCATCAGATCATTAATCATTTGAAACAAGAAGTTTCAGAGATTCAGAACAAGATAAATAGCACAGATCTCTCCAGGGGCAGGAAGAAGGTCTCAGCCCTCTTTTGCTGCCTGGTACAGCACGAGGCTGTTTGCCTTCCTAATCTTTATTAGGAGAGGAGATGCTCTACCCTGGCACAGAGGAGGAGGCAGGAGGCTTGAGGAGCCTTCCACAGACTCACAGACCCAGGGGTAGATGTGGCCAGACCCTGACCATATCTGTCTGTAGAGGATGAGAAGAGCACAATAAACCTCCCCCATGGCTATGCCCTACCAGACCCGAAGTCCACGTGTTTTGCAAATGCCCATAGCCACACATGGAATCAGCAGCCTGATGGGAAACCAGGATTTCCTAAGTCCCACATCACTCTTCTGGCCCAACCTGATTCTTTCTGTTGACTACACGAAGCCAAGAGCTGAAGCAACACCATTTTTCTCTTGCCTCTGGGGAGGGTTTAAGAGCAGCTGCACAGGCAGAAACTGTGGTTCTGCTGATGGCCACTCGTGTCTCAGTTTATCATTTGTGGTCCTGGAAACATGTCCTAAGTTGTCTGAAACAATTCATTTTTCTGCTCAGAGCAAAGGCAATGAAAAGGTTATGCCACTGCAGTGCAAATTTTCCTTGTAAATCAGATTCAGAAGTCAATGCCTGGCAGCCACCTCCTCTGACACTGTTAAAATCCTGAACCAAGGGCACGTGCCTGCAGATGTCAACATGTGGATTTACATGGCAGTTTGGGATGTGGGTCTCTGGCTGAATTTGCATGTACTACCAATGTCAGCTTCAGCTCATCTGACGATGACATTTGGTGTCCTTGGCATGAGGCATTTTGTAGTGCAGGATCTGCCATTTTAACACAGGCTCACCTCAGCGGGGTTGGAAGTGGGGAGAGAGCAGCACAAATGCAGGACCCAGGGCCTCTCAAAGGCAGGACTTGGCAAGGTAACAAGCAACAAAACTGGATGTGCAGGGGAGGAGGAGGGGGGAGGAGGCAGAATAGACTTGTGGCTTGATCTTGCCCAGAGCTGATTTTGACAGACTCCATGGGAGTCAGGACTATTCTGTACTTAACAGTGGGAGTGAAAGTAATTGTGAGATTCAGCCTTACAGGAGACCATGACTTGCTGAAGGGGAAGTCAAATAACATCAAAGCAATCAAAGGAATTCTTCAGGAATTACTGAATGAAATTCTATGGCTCAAAGAGGACCTTAGGCTAGATTAATTACAATTGGTGCCTGTAGATCTAAATTCTGTTCACAAATAATGTCCATTTCTATTTTGTTCTTGCTCCCGATATTTTGTCTTGAAATCCAGATCTGACTGAAGCAAAACGAAGAACGAAACAATGAGAAGGAGCAGTGCCACTTGATGTCTTTAAAAGAAAGTCTGTCTAGAGACAGGCAGTGTGAATACCTTTGGAGCAGATGGGTGAGAGCAAAGTTCTGCTTGCCTTCAGTGAAAAATGGAGACAGAGCCAAGCAGGCTGGTCCTGTGATGGCCTCACAAAGCCTGGCAGTAAACAAGCCTAGAGATACCCACATATACAGATTCTGTCTTGCTAAATTCCTTAGCACAGCCCAGAGACCCAACATAACCACCAGTGGGGCTGGTTCCAGAGCTGTCTCTGCTGTACACCACAGTACAGACCAACATCACAGCCATTATCTCACCAACCACAGAACAACTGTGGCCCCCCAGGTGTCCCCATCAGATTACATCCCAAGCAGAAGGCAGTTGTGAAATCCTGCAGCTCTGCAACCACTCATTTAATGCGTGATGAAGGACAAGGTGTGCACATCAGCACTCCTCGGGCAAAAGCACAATTCAGATCTTGCCTTCAAGAGCACTTTTCAGCATAGCCCTGAACCTTTCAAGTCCTATCTGAACTGAGGAATCTCCACTGTTATTCTGAGGATCTTTTTGGGGCTGTGCTGGTAAATGCTTCATTGGATTGGCAGTGATTCAATGAATTGTTTAATCTTTCTCAATCGATTCACAGAGATAGGATGGAAAGAGTAATTTTTTTTTAATCTCCTTTTTCTCTGAGCTTCTTTAAGAGTGAGCTCCCTCCTCTCTCCTCTCTTCCAGCACTCAGCTGCACTCACATGTACACACTCACCCTGAACCTCAGCACCAGCTTCCCCCGGTACAGACTGGGTGCTGTATCACTGCCAGCAGATAATATCTCTGAACAAACATATCTGGGAGATGGTGACCCTTTCTAGAGCAAACAAGTGATTTGCTTTCATTTTAGGCAAAGTGCAAGCCAATGAGCTGCTAGGTTAATGTCATGGGTTTATTTACCAAATTTCGATTTCCCGGTCAGGGAACCAAGAATGTCATTGTTTGACACCGGCCAAAGGCCAGTGCACCCATGAAAATATATTTTTCTCAATTTCTGCTGTGAGGTAGGACCAAAAAAGGAGCACAATCACCCAACTTAAAGCATAAAGAAGAAACTTTATTAACTAATACTAAAAGGAAGGAAAAAAAAAAACAGAAACCAGAAGGAAACTTTCAAAACATCCATCCTCCCCCCACCTACGGTTCACTCTCTCACCAAAACCACATGAAAAGACAAAACCTAGGATTTTCAGTCAATCCACCCCTTGAACAATCATTTCCCCAACCCAACAGGAAGAGCAGAGTCCCTCCTGCCTTTGCCATAGATCCCCCCACAAGAATACCAGTCCTCTTGTGGCCACACAGTTCACAAATGGCTCGCCCGCGTCTTGCCATTGTGCAACATCGCCCCCC